>VKKT01001194.1:297545-310799 GCA_008038995.1 Haliotis laevigata
GGGTATTTGTCGAACGGTACTGGTCGCCGTAGCTGTTCGATGACGCAGATGATGCACCCGGGTGTAGCGATCCTGCGCCACAGTTGTCGCTCGAGGTCGCCCACTACGAGGGGCATCTGCTAGCGCATTCTGCCGGCGATGTCTCTCCTAGAGCCGTGAAATGGTGCTTTGGTGAAAATTCATGCGTCGGGCAACTGTACGTTGAGACTGGCCAGCTTCAAGCAAACCAATGGCGATATGACGGTTGGCTTCACTTAGACGTGGCATTTGCGTTCGTCAACAATATTCCAAATACAGTGCATAATCGACAGACAGCGATCAACCTTTTATACCCATCATTGAGACTACCTGATCCCAACTTTCACGTGCATTGCAAGTGAATTGCGTATTCTGTGACACTACACGCCGAAATTGAAAATTATGCTGTTATGCGGGTATTTTACGGATCGTGCGTTTTGTTTTGATGTTTCAAAACATAAACACCATAGGACTCATAAACAGAGCAAAACCTTTTGTAAAATGAATCACGTTTTAATTCATTGCTACATTAAATTGCTATGTTCATGATGCGTTTCTTTTTTGGGAGAGTATATTAAATACGACGGCGTGTGGCCATGTAAGAGTAACGCAGTGTGCATGTATTTCCGGGTAATGAGAATATCTCGACTTGAGAGTGTCTCCCAGTGTTTGCCAGTGTTCCTGTTCGAAAAAAAATCACACGAAATTTATGTCATCCAGCGTAACGGAAAATTCAGAATTGAAATTAAGAGACAATTTTGCACCAGAGGATCGCCACAATCAGTGGCGGTCACGGGGGATTGCGTTTTCAGCAACATCTCACTCTTGATAAAAGTCTTCCTGGTGAAATTCAAGAAATTTAGATGAGTTTTTGGCGAGCTGCTCGCCAACATGCTTCCACAGGGTGAACGATCTCAGTGAGGAATCGCGATTGGTTAACCATGTATGCAGGTATCGAGTGAGTGAATCCAATTCCATGCAGCAATTGAAACACATTTGCGAAACATCGAGTTCGGATCGGACAAGCCGATGAACCACAGTGTGTGTTATGATTGTAACATTTGTTGACACGAAATAGAAAATAAAAGACATCTACGTGGTCCCCATTTCAGTCAAAGCTTACAGTCGTGGACTACTGGAACGTATTCTGGTTGAAGTCAAAGATAGTATTGAGTGTTGCCATGGTTACCGTTGTCACTGGTGAACAAATAGGTCAAAAGGCCTCCAAAGTAAAGCTCTTTGTTGTCAATATAACAAAAATATATACGTATACACTTAGCTGATCGAGTTTGATTGTATTCTGGCCAAATTGTAACTTTGTCTTTGGCCATTGCATTCAACGCAGGTCAAGGTTTGTAACGTTGTAGTGTACTTGCTACAGCTCAGAGTTTGTAACTTAATATTGTAATGTATTATCACATTACCGTACTATATTTGCAAAAGAAGTAATTTTGAACAAATATACTCGCCAGTTGTGATGCGGATGTCAAATTCAACTGTTTCTGTCAGAGGCTACTGTTGTGATTTGAAACCTCGAATTGACCAATCAAAGTGGGGATTCTTTTCCAAATGAACTGTGGAATCAATATCATATTGATGAATGGGAAGGAAATGACTTAAGAGTGTTAAAGTTTGTAGTAACAAAAAAACAAAATCAATTATAGGTAAAGCGGGGGTCGCCTGGTCAGCATCTGTGACGTGAGTGAAGGGGTGCGTGCTATTGTATCTGGACCCGTCACGTCTATGTCAAACGTTGTTCATGCTGTCATCCCCCAGATTGCTTAGTCAAGACACAGTAGCTCCCAACGTCTTGTAACTACATAAGTACCTAACACATAAACAACAGTCGTTAATTCGCTCTTTAACTGGTGTTTTTCTCGTCTATAATGGATCTCACATTGTATTCTATGCGTGCGTAACAACATCATTCCCATTCATCAAGCCGCCTTAGGCTTTGTAGTGATTCAATAAATAGTTTCCTCTCACTAGCTCTATTGCTATTATAAACGTGGAGTGTTCTCAGCGTTCAGGGGCCATTGTTTCTGACACTTAATCAGGGCACTTGTTTGACCATTATTACTAGCTGCAGTCCATTATACACTCCACCGAGATCCCGCTGCAGCAACTCCTTCAGTACGTCCTCGGGGACCTTAGTGTCGCATCCAACGTCACACCAATGTTAGAGAGGTCCTTCAGCTTAGTGACACAACGCAGCTCTCCGCTCTAAAACAATGCTCTGGAGTAAACGATCGCCTGACAAGACACAATGAATATACATACAGTTAACGAATACTGCAGTGACGTCTGAAGGAAGAAGATCCCTTTAACTTATGTAAATATACACAGAGCAAGTCCACATATCTCCGATGCTACACAAAGCGTGTTATCATGTATGGTGTAACCGACGGGACAGGAGAAGCGTAATTAAGGCAGCTTGAAGTGTTGAGACTATTAATGAACGTTATTAGTGTTTGTGTACGCGGGACACGTGAAATAGCAAATGTTGTTAGCCCAATGACTCCAGACGGGGCAAATTAAGTTACCACTGACATAGGGAGGTGTCACTTTAGATGGAGTTCAGTGTCACCGACTATATCAGCAGTGAATGTATACAGCTTATTGATGGACTTATTGTGAGCCACTTAATTGAGTCGTATTGATATCAAAGATGTGTCAGAACTGTGTATTGATCAGTGCTGGTAATCTGTTGACTTTAAACCGTATGTAAAATACACTGATGTTCCATTAGAGAGGGACACTAGTGGAAGATAGATAGACAGATACCTGATGCATATTAATATGTTAGTAGTACATGATTTATTTAAACAATATATCGTTAAATGATCGACATCAATTATATATAAATATATACAACAAAGGTGTCTAAAAAGCACTGGAGATATAGATTAACCATATGAAATATGATACACTAGCTTTAAACATTATGCCCATTTGATGATCATTTGTGATCGATGTGAAAGATGGACGTACATATACAGAGAGTATATATGGATAAAAGGATAGATATTATTCCAGTGCACTAGTATGCAAATATTTGTCCTGGGTCAACATAGGCGTGTCAACACAATGGGTAGCAGACTGTCATTCTGGGAGAATGTTTTGTGTTCTTCAGGCCGCTCGTCCAGAGCTGTGACGTTCATCCACCCACGCACAACTAGAGTTCGTCTGATAGGGCCGAGAAGTGTCTTGTGTTAACACAGTTTTACCAAGTCCAGTTGCCCGAGGCTCTGAGAAAATCTGCTGTAATAACCAACTGATACGTGCTGACCAACTTGTTCACTTCCCACATACCTCTTCGTATATTCTGTTTGATGTGATGTCTAGTTCTACCACTTGTCACAACCGCAGACACAGTGTATAGATGAGTCACTTTCACCGGCTCATACAGCAGGTGTGTCTCTTAATTACCTTGTGAAACACACACAAGAATGTCTTTTGGTGCTGAATTTATTATATCTCCCCCATGTAAACTTCCAGTGACCACTTGTGAAAAGACTACAGACATACCATTTGATCTGATGCAGAAGCAAACATAAAACAGACATGCCTTACTACAGACAAAATATATTTAGGTAAAAGACAATTTTATTTGAATGTCTGATTCCAGTTGCCTGCTACATCTGGTTTCAATAGCGGTGTGTATACAGAACGCAACAGTGTTCCTGTGAAACTCGGCAATATACTCCTATCAGGCACCGTGCTCCTTGTTGAAATCAGATGCCGTTCCTGTTGGCTTTGAGCTTGAGACTGTTATTGTGAACTTGAAGCCGACATGTTCTAATCTTAGATTCACTTTAAAGCTGTGATCAAACAATCACACAACCTTTAGTGCTCTTAGATTACACATACATGTTGTAATGAAACAAAACATGGCGATATATCCACATCTACCAGTATGAAACAACGGTGTCAGGCTAAAGTCTCAGCGGGTTTTGGTTGAGGTTCCGGTACATACAGTAGTGTCCCAGTAGTGTAAATGGTCTGTCGAACATATCTCTTTTGGAGAAAGACACTCTAATTTAATGAGTTTGCATCGTCTGCTCTCCACCATAGAGCGGTCAAACTGGTTGAAGGTTCAGATGATAACTCTTGCTAACTGGGTTGTGTATATCACACATTAATGTGTCGTGAGCTGGTCCGGAAACTTGATGCAAACGTGTAAGTAATATTAGCGTTACATATTACAGCATTGTAGAGGCTACAAGTGTGTCATTGAGAGCAGCCTACCATACAATGGCGTCTAGATACTGTTTTTGTATTATTTCAAACCTCAGTGGGGCAGACCAAGAAGAGCACATTTAGGACTAACGGCGCATTTATCTGGACGGAGCAAGCAGGTGGTAAGCCTTGTTCTGTGGCATCAAACAACCATTTTGTCTGCGTCGAGTCATTACCACAATGTCCCCCTACGAATCAGTGTGACTTTATCACGGTAATGTCAAAGTCGCAGTAGTGAACTTATTGCCATCGTTTAGATAACCGAACATTTTTATATTTTAAAAAGAAAAAGAAATATATTCCAATAATGTAACAATTTACGCAGGTTTTACAAAGAACATATGTTCGCCGTACAAGCATGATGTTCAGAACACATTGTGGTATAGACATATTCGGCCGTTTGTGTAATGACCAAAAGGATGTCTATTCGCAATGAAGCTTCCGAACGCAAGAATAGTAAATGTCCAGTGCCTAACAAAGCTGAGGAATCGCAGGGTCATCCGCGCCTGCTGTAATCATCTTTAATCCCAGTTGCGGGTGATGGTGACATTTTCGGTTTCACGACCTCCCTCAGGGAATTCATATAATGATTTCCGCCAGAAATACCGATCCCCGCTGGCCCATATCAAGAGTATCTGGGTCTAGCCTTTTCTAAAGATGGATATTTTCTCGTCTCAAGGATGATTATTCATATGAGAGGTGTCTATTGATGTCAAAAACTACACACGCGAAGCGCAGTAACACTGTTTAAACAAAAATATATTTGTTTTACTTTCACAGGAAATATTGAATTCATGAATAATCTGCATGTACACGTAAGTTTAGCCTCCTCGCCCACGTGATTATGTACATGCTGTATATCGATACCACTTGAAAGAAGCTTCCGGTCATGTTGATCAGATACATTGGCAGCGTGAAGCTTATGTGTGTGAGTCGAGAGTTACTCCATTATAGCAATATTCCAACCCTTTGCCTACGGTGGTGTCATGTTGGATCATATGGATTATATATGTGACACAATTCACATCATTCTAAACTTATAATGCCAGATGCATAAATGAAATAAATACCTTCAGATCAATATAACTCTAATTATTAAGCTCTTGTTCGAGGCACTAGAATGGACTCAACTATGAGCATAGCTGCTGTGTTTAAATCACGCTCCCACTGCTGAGACAATCTATCATGTTGTCAGCTATTGTAATTCCTACCTGAATACTAAACGACTGTGGCAAAGAATTGATTTCATGAACATAGTTCTAGCTTTCTTAGTATCATGGTACCTGGTTTGTTACCCTGTTCTAGTTTTGTACTGACACTGTACGTAGTGACTACTGCAACCTTCCACAGTGTGGCTGTGTTATTGGAACTATCTACAGCATTGTTAAATGTACCTTTAATAACTTCAGTAATAGAACCCAAGCCAGATATACCACAGAATCAGAATCGGAATGAGTTTGTGTTAAAACGCCATGTACGCGTCAAAACACGCATCTCTGACTGCAGGCCTCGGTATTTCATGGTGTGTGTGTGAGAGAAAGTTTAAGCAATGACGGCCACGGATCCATTGGTCGATAGGATTTGCTTCCGTGAGGCTTTTACATGGAATGGTCCAGTGAAACGGGTAGAGGTATGCGCCATTTCCCAGTAAAACGAAGCAGTTTGAGCTGTTTGTTTAGTTATATAAAGTATACTGTTGTAGTATTTTTGAAAGGCATTACATTATAGATTTTGCGTTGTTAAATATTGATAAAAGTGAAACTCGTGCTGGATATCCGACGCTTACAACGCATTTAACAGACACAAATATGATAAATTACTAAAAAGGAGGAGTTACCGACGGGGATTCACAATATCATGTCTCTCAGCTGGTCACTATTAAAAGCTTGAAATATTGTATGAGAAATATACCTCCGTGTTGAGGAGTATCACCAGTCTTCAGTGTATGAGCTGCAACAGCGTTGTGTCAGCAGCCACTCTCACCTCCGGATGCACACGGGTACCGGTGGAGTCTGATATAGCCGCGCTCACCTGTAAATAGGGAAATATGTGTTATGGGACAGTCGATTATGATTAAGGTTATTTCTGTGATTATTAATGACAACAGATTGAGGCGCATGGTATTAATACAAGCGATAAATCCCTGTTCACATTCATAAGAAATCTCGACTAAAAGCAGTGTCGATTGTACAATTGTGACTATATCAGGAGTATATGCTTGTTTCAGCAGTATTACAGCTGTTCGATGTTGTGACTTTCTTTGTGAGAGAGAGTTTATTTCGACAAAGGTGCCTGCGTCCATTATGCATGTAAGTTGGTGATACAATTAAACCAGTATGTGCTTCGTCTCAGCTTGATACTTTTGCTAACATCCCGATACAATGAATAGCTTGTACACCGTTGTCCTTTCCCTTTCGTCATTCCAGATGCAAGTGCGAGGGAAGGTCTTCTTCGACCTGACTATCGTGTTATCTTAGTACTTATTCAGTACATGAGGCTACTTTGTATCCGTGTTTTAGCAACAAGTACATAATGCAAAGTAACAATCTTCAAAATACTTTATGCTTGCCTTTTGGGAAAATAATCTCAAAGAGCCAGCAGTGTACTTTCTTTCTTTTCTTGTCTATGGAATAATTAATGTGGTTTTAAATGAAATTACTATTTAGTTTTATTCGTAGAAAGTTCTGAACTGAAACAAGTATGCGTTTGTAGAGCGAAATGACTCTTTTATAATCGAGGTAAGACATTTCGCAATTACTGTGGGGGTTGAGTACTCTCTTTTAGCAGACACTGGGTATGCCGAAGGATAAACGTCGTTACATGATGGGACCGGAAGTCTGAGCTACTGCATCTTGAAATAATCCAGTAAATGATGTCAGATGATCGCTATGACTGTCAGCTGCGATCTTCCCGTCTGGGGCTTCAGGGGCCAATCTGCGGCAGTCTTACTTAAATCTAATCAGCAATCGAATAGTGAAAATAATAACTCACACAAACATGACTGGCTGATTACAATTCTAGAAATGTACGCAAAGGGCTATTAAAGTTTCCCAATGCAAGACACAAGAGAGGCGAACAGTGTTTGACATTTAATATTGAACTTGAAGCATAATCGAACCATTGCAGTGCAAAATGACCAGGCCATGTTGCTGCTAGGATACGGAAACACTGAACGCCGACTACAAAGATCTAGTTATGTTATCAGTGTAAATTAGCCAAAAGGTAAATCTGCTTCCACTCGTCAACAGGCACTTGTCATGAATTAACACTGCGTTGATTTCAGTAACGATTAGTTGTTTGTTTCTTGTTACACTCAGTCGTATGACAACCGTCTGCACATAGTTGAGTGAACCAGCCAATCCAGGGGTTGACATTATGAACATCGATCCATGCGATACGGTGCGATGGCATGCAGTGAAATTCACTCAGAGTGTTTTTCATTCTCTGAATTTTACTATTATAGTGGCAAATTTATTTTTTAACGTATTGTTATTTTGCTGAACAATCACGAACACGTGAAGGTATGATGTAAATCCAGCTAGGGTGCATGCATGTAGTAAACGTATCCATGGTCCCTACCTTCAGTTGCTAGTGATCCATAGCCCGTTTTTTTTTATGAATTGTTCTCTATAATAATATCTGTTCATGATTACATGCTAGTTTTACCTTATCTGTGATACTCCAGTATTTGTTCTGTTCCTCGTCAACAGGTTTTTAATTTCTAAATTTATTTATGTTTACTATGAAAATTGATTGTTCTCGTCACGATATGGCTGAAATATTGTGACGATAAATATTGACTCACTCACTGATTCTCCCAAGGCATCCCATCCCTGGTGACGGCACACACTAGGCAGGGATAAAGGTGCTGTAAACCCGGCGGTGGCCACTCACTTACTGTTGTCCTACATCGATGTGTAGTGAACCTGTGACTTGTAGTTCTACAAACCTCGGTATAACGTATTTGAACAGATGGTAGTTTATTTATAACAGTTCATACATGTCATACACGAAGACGTTATCACAACCTTCTATTGAAAGTGAACTTCACACAATCGACCCAGGGGATTAGCTGATTTGGTATCTTTAAACTGATGTTGACAGACAGACGATTTTGTCCATGAAATATTAGACCCGCACACACTATAAGCACATCTCAATAATCCTTTAGTAATAAATGCAATCTGGCATGGAGTCGGGACTTATGAGTTTGTATAGAGCCTCCTGCTTCAACTAACCCGCTCCGATGGATCACGTCTGGACACTAAGAGAGCTCAACCCAACACCATAACTGTCTGACTAGAAATAATATTTGTCATCGCATTACACTTATCTAATCAACACGTGACTCTGATAGAGCAGTGGTTGTTGGAAACAGTGTATGCCCACTTATGATGTGTCATAAGTACGGACCGTTCAATACTGTAGCGTCCCATATGACTTTCTGAACAAAATAAATCACATGTATTCCCAACATATTGGATATGGTTTGATAAATGGGGGATATGTTAACTGATTATACAGTTTTGAAGAGATAAACGTTAATAGGAAATCGTGAGAACAACGTCAAGACCTGTATCTGTGCGCCATCGTTCTGGAAGCCATGGTGATGATGATGATGATGATGATGATAACGACGACGACGACGATGATGATGACGACGACGACGACGATGATGACGACGACGACGACGACGATGATGACGACGATGACGATGGTGATGATGATGACGATGACGACGACGATGATGATGATGATGATGATGACTATGATGATGACTATAACATGCATGTGTGCACAAAACGCAGAACACAATGTGCTCTCCCATCTTCATCAATGTGTGAACACAGCCTCTGTATACCTGATCCAGTTACGCATGTGGGTGTAGTAAGAGTTTAAGACCACACATTTTGGGAAAGGACATTTCAGTGTCTTTGATGAGTGCATTCAGACCTACACAATGCAAACCAGCGTTCAATGACACTGGAATCAGTAAGTGTGCGTCTAATGAGTACAAGCGTCCAACCATCAAGTAAAGTCCTGTCATATAGAATTACCAGCGCCTAAAGGTCAGGCTCTTGGGTTTCAGTGCTGATGGCTGCCCCTTGCCAGTCACTGTCACACTTATATACGCCGTTTCCGGGACCTGTGTCTGTTAACCGATACCACAAACCCACGAGTTATATCTGGTGTGAAGTTTATTGTGGTAAGAAGCATTAAACTGTATTGTATACCGCCGTTTTATCGTACCTTTACTGAGCACCAAACACCAAGGAAACCTGAAAACGTATGTGTTCTTCCAGTAGAACGTACAGTAAATGTTCGATAAAATGAAATGACACTGAGACGTTTTTGCACCTAATATGATGCCATATACGAACGATAATTCTGTCTGAACCCGTTGTAGTTATTTCACCAAATCACTTCAGTTCCTGGAATCGACGACTCAGATTTATTGCCTCCACAGTTCCGTTCACACATGGATCAGCAGATAAAGGTCAAATCACGGAATATCAACACGTCCTCTGTGTTCCAGGTATTACGCACAATTCACGAGTAATGCAATTGAGAAAATTCAGTCGCAATACATTTCATTTTACGTGCCAATAATTCCATGTGAAACTGAAAGGCGGTAACGATCATAACAAAAATTAATTATCATATGAATTGTTATTACTATGATATGCATTTCTAACTATCATAAAATATTCTCTTTACGATGTTAGCTGAGTATTTCAATACATCGTCCCGAGTAGCATTATAACGTACATTAGTTGAACTGCACTTTAGACACTTACGTGTTGCTATGCCATTGACATCGCAGCGTGTTTTATGGGAATATATTCGGACATTTTCATATTATATATCACCAAAATATAAGAGTACAACCACATACGTACATGTAAATCGTGAACGGACCTTCGTGTATCCTAAAGGCAAGGACAAATAAAATTCTTGCCTTTATATGTTACGCACAGTATCACTTCTAAATACCGTTCAAAGACCTTCGTGTATCTTGCAACTAATGTCGCAGACAGTGAAACATATGTTTGCTTTTACTGACAGGTCACATTACATTTCAATGATGGCGTTTTGGTAAGGTGGCATTCTCTACTGTGTAACATGACACCGACAAATTTGTGATATGCATGTCTTGAGACCGATGCTAAAAACGTAGAGTTGTAATTTTAAACGAATTAAATCAAGATGCATTGAGGAAAATCAGATTGAAATGGTATGGTTGAGATATTTCCATTCCGGCACATTGCAATATGGCTGCAACAAATGTAAGAACAGTTCATTCTCCGTACCGTCATCCTTCTGGATATATTTTCCTTTACTCTATTTACGGAAAACGTCTTTTTTACAAGGTTCTACGGTACCATTCCGTTGTCCCGACCTCAGTGTTTACTCAACTGACATACAGTGTTTACATCAACCCATCCCAGACCCAGCCTCTTCCAATCTCACCTTGCTTCCTTCAAGAACCCTCTTTTTAGAAAAAGACTGGGAACAGAACATTGTTTTGATGGAATGTGATCATGCCTTGATTTCGATCACGTCTTGATCCTGATTACTTTTCAACAGTTTTGTTAACATTGTTCCCTCTTGAAGAAAGCTTCTGTATGTCCGCTCTACAAGCCAAAATAGACTACCTATTGATTACGTAAGAATTGGATTGTTATTGTTGTGGACGAACTAAAATGTTTCATGGCACGTGAATTGTGTGCGGATGCTGACTGACACCAAGTTGTGATTTCAACAACCTTACCTCCACCTCACAGGAGCATCACCGTGAAGTCTGTATAATCCATCTCGCCAGTGTGTCTCCGCTCTTGATTCCAAACGTTTACACAGATAATCTCAGGTCATGGGTTAATATTCCATTATATTCAACAGTTTCTGCCTCAGCTAAAACATGTGGCTCTCTGATTAATTGCCACCTGTGAGCTATAATATCAGTGTATAGACACCGGTTTGAATTGAATGATTATGGTTCTTTATCTCCCTGTCGACAGTTGAGGTTGTGTCCAATATCATAGAATGGTAAGCCCGTTGAGGGGTTAACAACAGTGCATACAAATCTCCAGAACCGTCACTAACGCAATCACAAATACTCATTACTCAGAAAGGCCACGACAAGGACGAGATATTTCATTCCAGGCCGAGAACACACTCCTGGAGTGATGCATATTTACTGTCCACAAATAACTGTTGTCCACACCTTCACTTCCCGACTGCTAAAAACGCAGTTGCAATAAAATTTTGGCCACGTATTACTGCCATAAGCTATTTTAATCACAAATTGCACTTCAACGAAGAAGCGGATTGCCACCGAATTATATTGAACAGACTGATAATTATTTTTCAGCAGTTTGATTGTAATCTCCAGTTGTGAATCAATACTACATTCAAATGAGCTTGCATTGGAGTGTGAATCACTGTGAATCAATGATAAGAACATTGCGCTTTAATTCACAAGACTGCAATGGTTATAATCCTCTTAGCTCCAACAAAGGATGAATTGAAGGTCTGCTGGAAATAACAAGTCTTTATTATTCAGGTGGAGCAACCTGCTTTCTACTACGAGTAATGAAATAAACTGTACGATTCATGGTTTGTGTTAGATGTTCACATTTACGAACTGGTTGGTGAACTTCAGAAATGTCCCTGTTTTCAAAGCAAGAGGACCGTTATTTAGATATCGATCATGCAATAGATATGTTTCCCTTTCTTCAGAGGTTTGCCTTATCCTGATGTAATGTGTCTCAATGCCAATATTTAATATTGCTTCCACTTCCACCGTAAATCAGCAATGTGACAGTTCAATTTGATGCTCAGAAATAGCGTTTGCCTCTCGCTTCTATATAATCTGTATAACATTTCATTCTGTGAGTTTCCATCAGCGTGAGCTGTGTAGTAAATACATCGACTATGTCTGCCTTGTGCCGCGTCTAAACTGGTAATTTATGTATCACCCTTTCGATGTAAGTATACTGCTACTGTTACTGTACTACGAATCTATATTACTTCAAGACTTCTAGACCGTGAAGATCCGGGTAAGAACTGGTCTTCAGCATCCAATGCTAGCCATAGCATCATGGTCAGGATCGCTGACATGGTTGACACATATCATCATATCCCAATTGTAGAGATCGATGCCCATGATGTTAATCACTGGATAGTCTGGTGCGGACCCGATTATTTACAGACCACCACCATATAGCTAGAATATTGCTCACTGCGGCGTTACACAACAAATGAACAAAAAAAACCCAAAGGTTCAAGATTAAAGCAATAGATGAGTTTACAGCTCAATTAACTATTCACTGTACCCATAGCATTTCGACTATACGGTCAGATCCGAGGCCTGCTATGTTGTTTCCATAACTACGTGCGGGCGTGAGTCCCTGAATTATCCCTAGAAGTCAGCAGTGTGGTCGTTCATGTGATCACTATGACGGAATAATAATAAAAACATCTCTAGCTGCCAGTATAATTAGTGTAAAACATTTCGCAGTGTGCGTCTGCTGTAAAGGTAAGGCTGTTTTGCAACAAGTAGCGTAAAGAAGCCGGAAAAACGGCGCCTTCGTCTAAAAGAACATTGTCTTTGAAGCTTTTTCTTCAATGACATCCTTTTTCAACGTCTAAACTTTGGAAGTTTTAGATAAACACTGTACTGAAAGAATATTGGAATCTTTATGCTAGTACGTAGATGCTAAGTAGTTTGTTTGGCATTTCATGACTATTTAACGCTTAACAAATGGAAAGCAAATCGTGGATAGTTCAAGGCCAGATTGTAGTGTCTACTGGTTATCATGATGTGGTCAAGATGAGTCAACACCAGCAGCGTGAATATGGTCATAGGATGTACTGACATGTATAACATGACTCTCAGAAAACTTTGGGAATCAAACTATTTATTCAAAACATTACATCAACATGCTCGAAATTTAATTCTCCCTCGATAGAGAGGTCGTTGAAATGAGGGTGAAG
>VKKT01001195.1:15226-27686 GCA_008038995.1 Haliotis laevigata
GTGCACTGAACCATTAATTAATGTGTCTCACAACTGGGAGTTCTCACAAATGGGAGGACACCAAAAGATAGGGCCCTTGCGAATAGCTTCTGTCTGTGGACACACGTTTTGTCTGTATGCATTATATATTTCTCCTTTATTGAAATACGTCTCGGATATTTCTTGATAATGTTTTTATACGGTACCTTTTATACGCATTACAGAATAAGCTTGCCCATTCTCCCTCCGCTGCCACCAGGTACCTATCCTCCAACAAGAATACCTGTTTAATCACGCTATTCAGCGTACCGCCCACCTCCCACGGAAACCTTCGAAGGATATTATAGGCCGACACACGAAAACATCGTCACTCCCTAAAAACACAAGTAGCGGATATTCCCGTAAGCTAATATATAACTATAAATGAAAGATTATGTTATGATAAAAAAATGTCCTAAATATATGTACAATTTAAAGTTAATATTTGTGATAAATGCATGAGCTTCTAAGTACGTTTACCTTACGGGATGGGTTTAGTTTGTGTATAAAATCGGGATAGTTATATAGACGTTAAGGAAGAGCTATGTTATTCTTATGGAAGATGGCCACAACGATGTTCAAACATCGGTTCTATCTGCGGAACTGGAATTGATATAGTTGGATTTTGATTTTCACTTACAGCAGCTAATCCTGTCTGCCTGTCTATCTGTACTCGCGCTGCGCGTTACATTCCACTGGGATATGGGAAACAGGTTGTGTTTTATTTACTGTTTATGCCATGTGACTTGTTGTTGAGGCGTTTTATTCTAAATTCACAATCAGTTGAATCCAGTTCATGTTGGTACAACAAACTACGTAAAACACAAAGTTAAACCGTAAATGTTTCGCAGATGCTTGAAACCCCAAGTACGACAGATGTGCGGAATAGCTGTAAATGGACACGTTGATTTTAAAGTTAGAGACAGCTCGTGAAATAAATGTGACCAAATTGACGTATAGCGAAAATGTTTTAAAATGAAAATATCTACATTTACATTGGATAAACTTTCAAAATCCAGTGCACACAATTAGTCAGAGGGAAGCACTATCACACGTCCTAGTTAAATGCACCTGATAAGAACCCCATCAAAGTAACACGATCAACAAAGGCTTGCCCTCTCTCCTTGTAAAACATATACACAGGAGCATTAATTAAGCACCTCCTGAATCCAAGGACAATCGTTAAAATGTTGGTCCATATAAGCGACCATACCCCAGCGTGCTGGAATGCATATCATGTAAAGTACGTGTTTCACACAATATCTCAAAAGCTATGGGTGGCATGTTTACGTGCAGCGAAATCGCCAAGCATATTGGGGTATATTTTTCCAAATTGCAGTATGTACAATAGAGTTTTATGAACTGATTTAAAAGACGACAGAGCTAACATTAGAAAAAAATGACATGGCAAGACGTAGATTTTCACCAAAAAACACGAAGGCGAGTTACTGGCATGCATGACTCAGCGCTGTCCTGTCGCAACATCGGTGCTAACTTGAACATTAACAACTAGATTATTAGTCGTAATGGGAGGAAGCACGTGGCCACCAATAAAGTAAGGAATAGTCCCAAGTCTGAAAGGTCGAAAAAGACCAGTGACCTTGATGACCGGGTCCTAATTCGTCTGTCAAGACGCAATCCCATGACCTACGTCGAAGCACTGCGCCAGTAGTGGGAGTCCCGACTTCTCCACCAGTACCATCAGGAGAAGGCTTCTGGCTGTTGGTCTGAGCGAAGGTCGTCCGATGAGACGTGGTGCAGAATCCGAGAATATCACAACTGGAAAGCGTTCGTTTGATGGAAGTCGCTATTTTCAACACGTTATCGACGGCCCTAACGGAGACGTCGTAATGTCACAAGGAGATGGTACAAGCAGCTGAACTCTTTGGTCGTGACTCAGCGGTAGTCATCATCAGGAAGTAGTGGATTCAGCCGTCGAGCCACATTTTGATAACCACCCCATTTCCAGCCGTCTGAGCTGCCATCGTCCATTTGCAGAACAACGCCATCGAAACATTTCCAAGGCCCGCGATGAACCCGACTGCCTTGGACACCAAGGTCGATCTAGAGATGCTCCGATTATTAAAATTCTTGAAGGAATTACCATAGGGTTCCTTGAGGAGAAGCAGAGGATTCCGATGCTGTGACTTCGGGTTTAATTGCCAGTATGAGTAGAAGACCTGCAGATGTTACCCCTGTGATGGGTGGCTACAGCAGGTGTTGATGTGGTCGCTAATGGTGGTTCATACAACAGTCATTATTTGAAATCCCTGTGACAATCAGATTGGTAGCGGAGTTATTGTAACAATACTTTGTGGAATTGTCTATATTGCCGTTTCTTTTTATTCCTCACAGCATTGTTACCGAATTTCATTTTCAATTTTGTTTTTCTTTTAATCAGAGTACAGAATGTTACAGATATAATTTATATGCTAGGAGTTTTGTTTTCGAAGAGTATACAACATACTCTTATCATAGTAAACCAGTGGATGATGCTTCAATAATGTTCCTGTATGCAGAACAAAGACACAGAACCCTTAAAGGCTGAAATTGAGATTATTATTAAGATGCGTAGCATTTCGGAGCAACAGCCCTCCATCAGTATTGCGCATGGATGTCGTTAGCTATCAGTACGGTATGATTGTCCTCTATTAAGCCCGCATTTGTGTCATTACGATCTGGTTGTTTATGCTATTTGGTGCAGCTTCCGAAGGAACCGTTGTGTGTAAATTATCATATAGAACCTGAAGATATTAACAGCATGTAAAACCTAAAAGGTTTATGTGCTGACATTCCCCAATTCTGTTTAACAGAAGGTGTGCATGCTAACACTCCCGAATGTCTGTATAACAGGTTTACATGTTAGCACTTCCGAAAGTAAGTATAACAGAGCAATTAACTCATTACTGCCATTGCACAGCACACGGGTTAAATCTTGGCGAACAAGTACGCTACCATTGTGATGAAAACTCACTGACAAATCTGCTGTCAACAAGAGCCATTTACGCCCTTATATATTCAAACGATATTAAATAAATAATTCTCGGCGAGAGATTCATCTGTAGGACTCACGCTAAGATGTTATGATAATGAACGTAAGAAAACCGGTACCTCGGGAAATGCAGTGAGCTCAGTTCAAGTCATAAATTGTACGGTGCAGCCATAATTGCTATTATTGCCTCTAGCTTTGTTCAGTTAGGTTTGATATATCAGTACTGGTGGCAATCAAGAAAGACGATTAGTAAAATTCCAGGTAGGTACTTAATCTCCCTGTGTCTTCCTCCTGGCATTCGGAGATCACCCTGCAACCAGATACATCAACAGTGATGGATGCCCAATGATGTTGATCAGAGCGTTCATAACACATATGCATCATGAGTGCTTTGGCTGCAGAAGCAATGGGCTCAGTTGAACAGAAGACGACACAGTTGTTGCAACAAGTATTGTTTGGATTGTACACAACACAAAACGATTTGATGTAAAGACATGTATTCATGTATCTGTAAAGTCGTCCGTACTTGAGAACGTACCATTGCTTCTACTAAAGAAGACGTTAATGCTTCAATCCTTTCATCTACCAAAGACCAAATACGTTTAAATGAAAGAATGTATTTTAAAACTGTAAATGTTTGGATCTGTTACGAATCATCTTTCTGTTTCTGCATTTTGTTACATCATTCCTAATGTTACTGTGTAGCTTGTAGGCAATATTTTAATGCAGTTTGGCCAAAACAAAACACGAAACGAAATGACACTATTTTTAAGATAGCACTTTTAAAGTGTTTAACTCCAAATATATGTTTTATTGTTAGATACATCATGTTAAGTAAACGCTGAGTGATACACTTTCCCTAGTACTTGTATATTCCAGCTTTTCACACTACTCCAAGTTTACTGTTTGAAATAATTCTGTAGCTTTCAGTCACAGCGTACCACACCGTTATCTGTTGTGCCGTTGCTAGGTTTCCTCCTATAATGTTAGGCATGTTCAAAGCACCACCCTCTGAAAGTGATGGTAAACACGACCCTGTCTTAGAGACATTTGATCAAACTTAACTTTCATTTCGGAGTAAAGTGCGAAATATACGACTGTTTCCAAGAATGTGATTACTTTTCTTTACATGTTTGCAATGAGGAAGGTATTCTAACAACGGTGAAACTCCAATTTAACTTTGTACAATTATGACAACATTATACGTCATCGTCATCAGGGGGCAGATTATTGGCTGTTGAATTTCGACTGACTGGTTAACTATATAAAGAATCTCGTTGAATATCTAGTATATTTTATCATATATCATCTCTATTTTATCTATGACAATTAACTCGTCTTCATGATAACAAATAGTTTTGTTAATTTAGTGTTTCTTGTTATGCTGCTACTCCTATATAGGCTTGTGACCTCGCACTGATCCGGGAAACAATTCTACCTACACTTCTGTGCGGATGACCATGTATGGTCAGAGTTAGCGTACCAAGATACAACGCTACAGTTTAACATGTATACCCCACTCAGACACAGTGTGCTGACTCCGAGTCGACCCAGTTCTGTCCGCGTAATGTCGAGTCCAACAAGTGCTCAAGTTTAACATCTTATGACGTAGGTGGGAATCGAACCCCATACCTTCCGTTGTCCATTGCGCATATCAATTGCATTTTATTCGACAAGATGTCGTAACTACTCTCAATTTGTATATTTCTAACGGTGTGTTTTGACATTTGTTGGAAATGTTAATAACTCAATTATGTGGTTATCAATAGATAGAGAGATATATTTAGTGTGGATCAGGTAAATGTCATAATTGTACAAAGTTAAATTGGAGTTTCACCGTTGTTAGAATACCTTCCTCATTGCAAACATGTAAAGAAAAGTAATCACATTCTTGGAAACAGTCTTATATTTCGCACTTTACTCCGAAATGAAAGTTAAGTTTGATCAACTGTCTCTAAGACAGGGTCGTGTTTACCATCACTTTCATTGCAACAATAGATAGAGAGATATATTTAGTGTGGATCAGGTAAATGTCATCGAATTATACCACAGAAATTCAATATACAGAACGCATGCATCAGCCACCCAGTGTGTCTTTGTCCTTTCCAACATAAACAATGTAAATATCTAATTATATAACACACAATTAATGCCGCGGGCGAAATGACACATGTGCATCAAGGAAGATCCTTAAACAATATTGTATACATTGTTAGGATCGTGTGAATTCACATGTTGGTCAGGTGGGGTGAAGCCGTGGTCCCACCAATCCCATCAACCTACGATACAGTAATATGTAGATGTACATCTATTGGCGCGTGCACCCTTGTCACTCACACCGCAACGTGACGTCACCGACAGACATCACAACGCCCCTCGGCTATAAAAGGAACGGTAATCACTGGGTGACAGTGTATGAGCACACGGCACGCACCTTTGAAGCAGACTTCCAGAAATAAGTCAAGCAGACTACATATCTCCAGACGTCATCTGAGGTTACAGCTTTATCAAGACAGTAAAGACATTTCCCCTTCGCTTGTCACTTCGTCGAGCGAACATGAGAAAGTCGATGCTGATAGTCGTGTTGGGTGTGCTGACAATGGCCCAAAAGAGTTTTCAGTCTCAGTGTGTTCAGGGTATTAACTGTCAATTACCAAACTGCTTCTGTAGTACAACACGACTTAATATGGACTTGGAGGAGATTCCGCAAATCGTATACTTTGGATTTGATGACGCTTTGAATGTAGAAATGGCCAGCCACTACCGACGTTTATTTTCGCCCGACAGGAAGAACCCTAACGGGTGTCCAATCACTATGAGTCTGTACGTCCAGGATCAGTACACGGACTACCGACTGGTGCATGAGTTTTACAACAAGGGGATGGAGATTGGAGTTCACAGTGTCACGCACACCTCCATCAGCACTGGGGACAAACTCGAGTACGAGGCGGATCAACAAAGAAAGAACCTGGCAAATCTTGGACGCATTCCAATTGAAGACATCGTCGGATGGCGAAGCCCTAATCTGAAGACAGCCGGAGATGTGCAACCAGATATTCTCAAGTCTTTAGGCTATACTTATGACATATCTTTGACTTACACACGAAGCAAGTTAGGAATGGAACGGCCATGGCCGTACACCCTCGACTACGGCTATCCGTTCAGCTGTATGGTGACCCCTTGCCCGAAACCAGGATCCCACCACCCTGGATTCTGGGAGGTACCTGTCAATTCTTTAGTGGACTACAAGAACGCCTATCCTTGCCCCTATGTTGATGGCTGCTTCAATCGACCAGACACAGAGGAACAAGCTTTTAAATATTTATGGCAAAACTTTTTAGATTATTATAAAGGTTCTCGAACACCGTTCGGTTTCAATATGCATGCGGCTTGGTTCTGGTCGGAGCACAACCTAAATGCTATGAACAGGTTTATTCAACAGGTGCTGGCGCTGAAGAACGTTTATATTGTTAGTGTGAAGCAGATGTTGGACTGGATGAGGGAACCTACTCCCATATCTCAAATACAGACGTTATCTTCATGGAGATGTGGAACAGCACAGATGTCAAATAATGCAACAGTATCAACAACGTCAGTTTCAACACCAACTACGCCTTCAGCAACCACGACTACACCATCAATTACGACAACTGCAACGACAACCAAAACACCTACAACAACAACCACCTCTACGACGACGACGACGCCGAAGCCCACTACAAATATTCGTTTTCCTACGACGACCACGCCAAGGAGCACCAATAGCACGAAGTTTATCACTGAGGTACATCCGTCACAGATTGTTGAGACATCTGTCTCAGACTCTCATCCCACAGTATCTGCACAAGTTCCTCCTGTAGTGTCCCACAAATATAAGCCATCAACACCCAAGCTTTCCTTCCCTACAGCCGTAAGCAAACTACTGACAACAGCAGCAAAAAACGGGGGAGCGTCACGAGCACAGAGCTCAGCACAAACGCCGTCCCTGCAATCAACTGCAACATTTGGACTCCCATCTCACTCGCGTTCCCCATCATCATTGCCATGTATTCAAGGCTGGAACTGTAGGCTACCTGACTGTATGTGCAGAACAACCAACCCGCCAGGTGGGTTAGCAGAGACGGAGACACCCCAGATGGTGTACTTCACTTTCGATGGCCCAATCAACGTAAACTCGTACCTAAATCTCGTGCATCTGTTTGACTCTGGCAGAAAGAACCCCAACAACTGTTCCATCTCAGCGACAATGTTCGTCTCAAAGAGCGGGAACTACATGACATACCTCAAACGTCTAGCTGGCATGGGCATAGAAGTTGGACTGAGAGGGGACGACATGGACGCATATCGACGTTCCAACTCGTTAGAGATAGACCTAGACAACGAAATCAACTATCTCCAAGCTAAGCTTCCCGTCAGAAACCTCAAAGGCTGGAGAAGCCCCGCTTTGAAACCTCTCGGAGACGCCCAGTTCAAGATCCTCAAATCTCAGAACCTCCTGTATGACAGCACCCTGTCCCTACCGACCCCTCAGACCAAGGCCGACTTCGTCTGGCCTTACACACTCGACTTCCGCTGGAGGGATAGATGTGATATTAGTGGGTGCCCCATGGGGGCTTATCCGGGGTTATGGGAGGTCCCTATTTTACCTCTTCTGGACTACACACAAAGCTACTTCTGCACCTACGCTGACGGCTGCATGTTCAATCCACCAACAGCAGACGAAACCTTCAACTTCTTGTGGCGGAACTTCATGAACCATTATGATGGCAACCGAGCACCTTTCGGTGTGACACTGAGGCAACAGTGGTTCTCCCACTTCATCTATAAACCAAACTTAGCAGGACTCGACAGATTCATAAGGAAGTTAGTGTCCATGCGAGATGTCTATGTTGTTTCCATTGAACAAGTTCTGGACTGGATGAAGAACCCAACCCCGCTGGCAGAACTTGGAGCCTTCCTACCTTGGCAGTGCTAGTACATTGGACATATCTCTGTATGCACCCGTTACAGTGCTGGTACATTGTTGATTTCAAGTACTTGTGTTTGAGGTAATATCTCTGTACGTATCAGTGTCAAACACCATCATATATATGGATTGTTGGAGGGTTAAAATAACTGACAAGCATAATGTGATAGAATTGTGCACTGTGTCATTCTAACGTGCCCACGGCATTATACAGACCATCAGAGACATGGGAAAATCATCTGAATTAAGGCACATGTTATTTCTATGATATTTAATATGTCGTTGGTGCAATAAATAGTAAAGCATTCCAAAACAAATGAATTATCTTATAATTAATTATTTATGTTTTGAATAAGAGCGAAGTTTAAGAAGAATATATTAAAGTTCGTGTTTGTAAACTTGTTACTTGAAAGACAAAACATTTCTATTACATTAAACAGGACAAAACGACCATAAAACAATCCGCCGTAAAGCGTCTAGTGTGAATCTGCATGTCTACAGAATGTGTTGTCTGAATGCTAAAGCGATAAAGATTTGAATACTGATTTGAACTATTAAACACCCATCTATAGCTGTATTTTTCAATCTAACATGTATTGTCTATCGTTCCTTATATTTAAAGGAAAGTTATATTTATACCTGGTGTCTTGTCAGTTTGATACCAACTATCGTTGTTATCTATTGCATCCATGATTATGTTTTTGCTTTGATTTTTATACTCTCTTAAATAAACCAAAACATACAATGTTTGTGTTGCTGTCATTAACGATGTACATCTGGTTATTCTCTGCTACATCAGATATCACACTTACCATAATTAGAAGAAACCATTAACCAAGAGTCCTGTTTGTACCTGTCATCACTGTCGCTGTAAATCTTTACACCGAGCGTTTTACGAGAAAAGAGCACACCATTACATTTTGAACAAACACTGTGGAAAAGACAGCCAGCTCTTGTTCTCAAGTAAGACAAACTTGCATATACATATCCGTAAAATATTTCCATCATAACGAGCCCGACACAAAGAACGTTCCCCGTTTTCACTTCCTTGACAAGCTGTCGTTGAGGATGATCGATGCCTTGTGGAATAGTTTATTATATGTAGACAGCTACATGACATGGAGAGTGGAGTAATTAAGCTATTTCTTCTGTACAACACGCAGAAGAGTGCACTTATTTCAACCAAATTAACAACCAGACAGTGTATGCTTTGTCTGATTGATTTGTGTTTTGTGTTTGACTAGTATCACGTCAATAAACTTATTAATTAATAGCCTTTTTTGTTCTCGCTACTAAAGTTAACTGAGCTATATTGAGACAATGTTACTCATCCTTTCGATTAACTCGTCTATTCCGCTATCAATCAACGTGTCAACGTGCTGTACCGGTGTATTCCCACCTGTGTATTCCCACCTTGCCAGATGCCCGATGTGATTGTGAGGGATTAATAGACACTGTACACCGATTTGTCATATACCTTTCTACCAGCTAGATACCATCCACCCTTTCGTTGAGGAGAAGATTTTCCTCTTGTATATGCCCTATTACTAGATACACAACAGTCTATGCATGAAGACTTCTTCACTGCCCTCAGACAGAGCGGCACTGCCCATACGTCCTCCACAGTTTTCATAGTTTGTTAGACAAGAACCAAGATTGTCAGTGCTCCAGTTCCAGACGAAAGGTTGTATATTCCATATTTGAAAAGGCGTAAGGAAACGTGTACAAAAAACTATGGTTTATTGGGAGACTACAAAAACAGCGTCTTATCTGATAATCACGTTATTATTACCTTGTAGGTGTTTTGTCATAGGCTATATAAAATAAATAATAACATTTGTATATATCATATGCTGATCATTTCAATGCTAACTTCTAGGGATTCCTAATTACTGCCTGCCTGTGTGGGGAACAAACCAAATATACAAGAGTGATTCACACAGTCCGTCTGTATGGGGAACAAACCCTGTTTGTGTGGACGAGTCAATGTGTCTGCCTGTGTGGGGAACAAACCAAATATACAAGAGTGATTCACACAGTCCGTCTGTATGGGGAACAAACCCTATTTGTGTGGATGAGGCAATGTGTCTGCCTGTGTGGGGAACAAACCAAACATACAAGAGTGAGTCACACAGTCCGTCTGTATGGGGAACAAACCCTGTTTGTGTGGACGAGTCAAAGTGTCTGCCTGTGTGGGGAACAAACCCTGTTTGTGTGGACGAGTCAATGTGTCTGCCTGTGTGAGGAACAAACCAAACATACAAGAGTGTGTCACACAGTCCGTCTGTTTGGAGAACAAACCCTGTTTGTGTGGACGAGTCAAAGTGTCTGCCTGTGTGGGGAACAAACCCTGTTTGTGTGGACGAGTCAGTTTCTGCCTGTGTGAGGAACAAACCAAACATACAAGAGTGTGTCACACAGTCCGTCTGTATGGGGAACAAACCCTGTTTGTGTGGACGAGTCAAAGTGTCTGTCTGTGTGGCGAACAGACCCTGTGTTTGTGAGTGAGTCAAAGTGCCAGATTTGTGAGATGCTGAAATATGTAAGGGTATAAAGGCATCATTCATTTGGAGCCAGTGACTGAGTAATGATTTGTGACGTTTAAGAAATAGTCTAGCAATATCACTGCTGGGAGAACCAAAAATTGTCGTCCCGTATCGTAATCGTATGTGGAAGCCTATCATATGGTCATTGGTACACTAATGTTTCACTGTATGAATTAATCTATTCGTGTCTCAAGTGAGATTTGATTCCATGTTTGATCGCTTTTAGCAATATTCCATCGGGGACACCTTAAATGGGCTTCACATATTGTACCCATGTAGGGAATCGAACCCTGTCAGCCACAAGACTACCCACTGCCCTCAACGAATGATTGAACATTTCTGGCAAAGTACCAAAATATATGTTACATTTCGTTTACGATGGAGCACGTCGATCCCTGTTTCCTGTCATAAAGACATGCATGTATACACATGGGGCATAAGGGGAATGTGTGCCCAGAGGCCTCGGCGTCTAGAGACAGTGGAAATGAAACAGTCTTGTGTTGAGCTCGGATGACCTCATCACATGTTGCAGTTGGTTAAAGATGAATGAACGTGACGTCCACCTGACGGAGATTACTGACATGTTACACGTCTGTGATGAAGCAGTCTTCGTGGTATAGCAGTTACACAGGTAGTGATATCGTGGTTAATATAAGTCTGCCTGATCCAACACCAGTATGATGAAGCGAGCGAGTATCGCCTTGTAAAAGTCATAAGTATGAACTTCTTGAGTTTGATTCACGTGGTCAATTGAATAATCAAGCTTGTTGTCTGATGACTAACTACTTTAAGCACAGCAGAAATTAATGAAGTGATGCACTACATTTTTAAGTTACTATTTAATTGAAAAACACATTTTGATCCAATAAGATTATTGACGAACCAATGCATTTGGCGTGGGTGTTTGACGTACGATATACACCCTGGGATATCGCTGCAAGCCCATCAGGTTAGGTCACAAACACAAGAATACGGCGGACATCTAATGGTTTGTGACCAGACAGTGAAGGACCGAACAGTCCGCACTTCCTTCCTGGAACCTCCTGTATCTCGGGCCGACACCTAGACTCGGGTACGATGTGGATGTGTTTTTGATGTATCCGTACCCGACAAACCTAGCAGCTAAATATACGACTTGAATATGTCATATACTCTGTTGGGGGGGAATTCTACTAAATAAGGATGTAAAAGGTGCACGGGGCACCATCCCATATCTGATTTGACCTGAGACAACATCCTTAATCCACCATTTAACTGTGGGCTGCGTACATTCTTGAGTGTCAAATACAACATGTCAAGATCATATATGAAATTCAGCAACTTCACATGATCACGTCAGTCATTGTAGATCGTAAAGTGTCTACTATATAAACTTTCATTTAAAACTATAAACGTATCTATCATTTGAGTTTGACGTTTTCATGTACATAGTAATGTAGACTATCGACTAACGTATGCATATCACACAAACTGTATGTGTACATAATTGTATAACATGTTGTGAGCCCTTCCCACAGAGGCTACAAGATTTTAATAACATGATCATTCTAGAGTGACGACGCTTATCAACCCTACCTGGATGCACTCAAAAACATCCATTTTGATGACATACCAGGAAATAAGTATATATCTGTCATGGTAAGGAGTACTACACTCACATCGTGTACCAGAACACGCCGTGTGGCCTGACGTACATGCTCCTTATTGTTCCTGTATTATCTCTCACARTAAGGAGCACTACGCTCACATCGTGTACCAGAACACGCCGTGTGGCCTGACGTACATGCTCCTTATTGTTCCTGTATTATCTCTCACAGTAAGGAACACTACGCTCACATCGTGTACCAGAAGACGCCGTGTGGCCTGACGTACATGTTCCTTATTGTTCCTGTATTATCTGTCATAGTTAGGAGCACTACGCTCACATCGTGTACCAGA
>VKKT01001195.1:129706-142691 GCA_008038995.1 Haliotis laevigata
AAACCAGGCAAGGGTAACCTGTGGGCTCTGCATCCATCTTGTGGGGACATGTTCGGTAACGGCAGTTTCCTTCGTCGTTCCAAACGTTTCAAGACAGGACACAAACAGCGACAAGATGAAGCCACTGTCCAACGTCTTACTTCTTATGGTCTTTCAGGTGTATATGGAGGTCAGTCCCCCTATCTTGGTTTCAACCCCCTGAGTCTTGCCCCCTTTCCCCGGTGCCTGGGGCAGCCACACCCATACGGCACATCGAGCAAGGCTGATTCCAGTACTTGGACGATGGGATCTCCTACAGTCTACTCTCCACCAGCCGGCTACTACAACCCCAGCAGCATCAACAGCTCCCTGACCGGCTCACCTCTCTCCAGCTCTCCCCCGGGAAACTCGACCCTGGGTGGGACCTATATGTCACAGCCACCCGCTACAAGTCGAAGTGAAAACTATCACAGTCTGTATTCATATTTGCATCAATCTCTTGCTAGTGCTACGAATTCATCGTTTTCATATGAAAACAATACGGTGTTTCCACTTTCAAATGAAAAACAACCCTAGCGTTTAGCTGGTATTGACGCATAAGTGCTACGTATCATCACTCAGAATTGTGTGTCTGAACCGTGTAATAACCGTATCATTGCCAAAGATAGTATACGGCAATATTCTCATATGGATGATTCTGTATACATAAATGCCTGTATGTACGAGACGGGTTAATACTTATAATAAACTACATTTACAGAATTTGTATCTTCTCTTTTCTACACAACCACCTCAGTACTATTTGTACACTCGTCTTCCCATAGAGGCAGCGAATGGGGAACAGGAGATTCGGGTCTTCCTGGCACAATCAGGCTGGGCCCTGGTGGTGGTGGCAAACTGCGGTGGTTGTTGATTGATTACGTTCATGATATACTAGTTCAGCTTTCATTGCCACATATGTAGATAAAACTGGATATGTAGTAATTACTGGATAACTGTACGATACATTAATGTACAGATCCCACCCACCTTCTTGTACATAATAGTTCAAAAACACTACATGTTGTGTATGCCTCGAAAACCAACTCCGCGTGATAAAATGGCAACAGTAACACATTTTACTCACATTATAAAAGTTACTATACAAAACTGAAATTAAGATTTGATGACAATTTACTTGCAATCTGACAGAAATACACAAAAACGTGAATATCAGCTATTTCGGAAAGTGTAGTAACAATGACTACGCAACCAATCTGATTGTCACACAGTTCTCAAATAGATACAGTAACAGCTTGAATGAACCACCACTGGCGACCACATCACCCCTATCACGGACAACACCTAGCAGTCTCCTCCTCATACTGACAATCAAGGAATCCTCTGACATTCGCATTGAGTGCCTGCGTAAATTCCTGTAGATTTTGAACAGGACATTTTTTTTTTATTCTCAAACTCGAACTTGGTTTCCAAGATAGTCTTAAAGATGTTCAATAGGGTTAGGGGGCGGTGGGCTAGTCTAGTGGTTAAAGCGTTCCCTCGTCACGCCGAAGACCCTGGTTGGGTTCCCCACATGGGTATAATGTGTGAAGCCCGTTTTTGCTGGAATATTGCTAAAAGCGGCGTAAAACTAAACTCACTCACTCAATGGGGTTCATATCGGGGCTCCTCCCAGGCCATGGTAATGGTTCGATGGCGTTGTTCTGCACACGGGCGATGACGAACGACAAGATCTAGCAAAGACATCCATGAACACCGGAAGACTGGCAAGTGTGTCAAAATGTGACACGGTAGTGGTATCCAGTACTCCTTGTTGATACCGCTGACCATTGTTGTACCAGGTACTGTAATGACATCCATCTTGAAGACATACGAAACGCAACCCCACACCATCGCTGAGCCATCATTTGCTCCTGGTGGTATGCCTTGTTACGACTTCTCCATAAGCGACAACGGCCGTCGGTAAGGTGTAGAAGATTCATCAGCCCAATAAACAATACGCCATATCCTCAATTTGAGGTTCTGCAGGTGTCTGCACAACACTAGACGTCCCTGCCTATACCTGTGGAAGGGATATCTGACCTGCCCTCAGCTTCTTTCTAATGGCACCCCCACTCCCGCTCTCAGTTCGCGCAGTTCTTTTGCAGTTCTTTAGGTTAGGACTCAGACATAACGATCAGTGATCGTCCTGGGTCTTCCATCTCTTGGACGATCACCGGTAGCCACGAACGTCCTCACAACGTCAACTAATAACCGTGTGATTAATGTTCAAGTTAGGGCCAATGTTGCGTCAGGGCATTCCTGAAAGTCTCCGTCTTGTCATATCAACAAAAGGTTTTTTTGTACAGTTGTGTTTTTGATTGAGATCAGAAAACAGTGCCCATGCTGCAATTATGAATGTTATACCCAAATATGCTTGGCGCCTTCCCAGCACGTGAACATGTGACTCATACCTCTTGTGAACATATGCATTCTTTGTGTTAGGGTATGATTACCTGCAGTTGGTGCCAAACTTGTAAAACGTGCCACTGGATTCAAATGGTGCTTGATTAATGATACAGTCATAAGTGCTTAAAATATTGATAATTGCCCAGGTATCAACAAAACACAGTTAGATAACAGCACTGCAGTGTATACCGTATATATCAATAAGTGGTTCCTTCCTGCCAAAACGTTTACTGAAGGAACCATTTAACCAACAGTTATGTGCAACTGATGATCAATGCTGATGAATACACTTCAACAATTACACTGCCTACAGAAATATGCCATGTCACTTGGCGTTGATAAATCAATAACGTGTCACATGATGTCTATATCGATGTGATAATGCAAGAGGGGGTGTTAATATATTGTTACAACAAGAACGCCCACGTGCAGTCATTACCTGCCTGAAACACGCAATACAAAATGACGGCCATATAGTTTGAGTATCGCCGGAGTAATCAGTATCGTAAAGTGAGGTTAATTGACAATGGTGTCACGTTTACATGTTCTAGAGGTGTTAAGCATTGGAAGGGTTCTTTCTTATGCAAAGACCTATTTAGGAAAAAAGTACTTTTGACAAAACCGTAAAGTAGAAAACGTTTGACTTTTCACAAAATCTAATACCGTCAATGTATGTTTTATTGTTGTGGTTCCTTATGGAAACATGAAAAATATTTCCAAACATTGTGTGCAGAAAACAAGAAACTGAATCTCTTTGAAGTTAGCATAGAAACAAGAGGTTTACACCTACCACACAGAGAACACGCTCCACTGACGCCACGGCGATTATATAGATCGCGTCACCCGCGTTTAATGAAAGGGGGACGAGTTATTTCATTTTAATCCAATTTGTAAATTACTTCCGACAAAGGTTGAATACATACATAGACATAAATACTTATGTGCGGAAGGAGTAAGTCTCCCTCAACAAGATACAAATCTCTTGTACAAATTAGATTAGGTATTTGTACGTATATATACTAGAAATAATTCCTTTCTGAAGTTACCGCACTGTATTCTTTTTAATTAGGAAACAATAAACAAATTATCACACTGATATAGATGTTGTTTTCCTTGAACTTTCTACATGATCATCTGTAACACTGATTAGAATCTAATAACTTCGTGATATTACCAACATAAAACTAGTTTTTGTTGGGTGCAAGAACACATTGAGGTCGATGGGGACACCTGCGACAATCGCTTGACCATGACGTGTTTATTTCAATTTAGAAGCTATGTAAATATGTGCCTCATTGACGATTTCACTGTGGAAATATATTTCACCAGGGGCACCACACATACACATGTCAGAATGCTGCCGGTCAATATTGACAATGACAATCACTTTCTACATACACAAGTTTACTGAAACTGACAAGAAATCATGAATGGTCTCATTTCCCCTAACCCCAAGGGAGAGGGGTTTGTCACAGACAGTAAGCCCCAGGGTGGGGACGTGACCGTGCAATATGTTGTAGGCTAAAGAAGTGGGAAGCTCCATTATACGAAGTGTGTAATTAGGTGTCTGTGATGATTCACTACTGACAAAACTCATGTCATGGCTGACGGAGGCATTGTCGAACATGATGATGCAATACGGTCACCGACAAGGTAGATTATAGGCTGCTCTAATCTAAGTCTAATCTACAAGGTAAAGTCTGGATATCGGGGTGTTTAATCAATTAAAATTTTATAAAAATATTCCCCGAAGAAAGGATTTCCGGGTTCGAGTGTCTAGCTGTTGAAGAGTCAGTTTGAAACATGAACGCTGCCATCAGATGACGTATCTGGCATTTTCTCTGACATAAATATATGGTTTAAACCCAACGGACCAATGTGCATTTAAATTATCTCCACTCATTTTTTCAGATCAAGTGAAATTTTATTTAATATATATAGATGTCTAGATAGTTTGATACATGCGTCAACGAGTCATGCGACAAATAAATTGAAGGTCGGACATGTTGATTTTTAATAAAACAAAACGCTCTTACACCATATGACTATTTTCGGCGTACTTGATATCACATATATGTCATTATGCTACCAACTTTCAATATTTGTCAATCAATGCAGAAAAAAGAACTGTTTGAGGAGATATTGTGAAAATAGCAATGGTCTTAACAAAACATTTATAGCTGGTGTATTGAATCGTTACCAATATCATTAAGCTGCTATTTGCAGGACGTGTTTACTAAGTGTAATAATACTGAGTCCCAGTATAGCACCCGTAAGGGGTGTGGAATCGATATGGTAACTCTCCAATCAGAACAGAGGAACAAGATTTAGACTGAACTGGTTTGCGATTGGTCGGATTTAGTGGTGAGCAGATTATAGAACAATAGCGGCTTAATCTATGAACAGGGGGCACGGAATTTGTGTGTTTTGTGGATTATCTCCACGGGGGATATAAACCATGGCGTGAGTAGATTTGACAAACACTTCAAGTTTGGAAAGTGAAATCCCACAGATCTGTTAGATTTCATCTGTGAAACATGTTGCTGAATCAAGGCCCAAATCTGTTCCAATATGGCGGCGGAGCAGAAGACAAGTCTTCCTGCATGATGTCGTTATCGCATGCAATGCAGCAGGGGCCCCCCATGTCAGGAGCGTACATTATGTCCACACACACACCTTCCCTGTCTCTTCCTCCGATGCCTGGCATGACGACAGGGATAGCAGATGTAAAATCAGAAGTATCTCCTGGAACAGACGACACACGCGACAATCTACACCATCAAGGGCCTTCAGACAACGACCGCAGCAACCAGTCATCGCCATCGCCGTCATTATGTTCCGACAACGACGAAGACGAGGGTTCAGATGAATATTCAGGTACATCAACTCTGTCGCAACAAAATCGACGCTTTGCCGAAAATGTGAAGCCTCCATATTCTTATATTGCATTGATTACCATGGCTATCGAGAGTTCGTCTACTGGTATGATGACCCTCAATGATATATACAGTTTCATCATGAAGAGGTTTCCTTATTACAAAGAAAACCAGCAGAGATGGCAGAACTCCATCAGACACAACCTCTCCCTCAATGACTGTTTCGTCAAGGTGCCCCGACCCCCGGGACGGCCAGGCAAGGGTAACCATTGGGCTCTGCATCCATCTTGTGGAGACATGTTCGGTAACGGGAGTTTCCTTCGTCGTGCTAAACGTTTCAAGCTGGCACACAGACAGCGCCGAGACGACGCCACCGTTCACCATGTGAGTTCTTATGGCCATTTTAGTCTCTACGGAGGCCCGTCAACCTACCCTGCTCTTAACCCCCTAAGTCTCGGGTCCTTACCCCAGGGACTGACCCAGCCGCAGCAATACAGTTTAGGAAGCAAACCTGATCCTAGTAGCTGGACTGTGGGGTCCCCTACAGGCTACTCTCCGACAACTGGCTACTACAACGCCAACACAATGAACAGCTCCCTGACGGGCTCCCCACTCTCCAGTTCTCCCCCAGGAAGCTCGCCCCTGGGTGGGGCATATATGCCCCCGGCCCCTGCACCCACTGCAGGAAACAGTCACTCTCATGCAACCTACCAAGCTCTACAACAACATTTCTCTTGTGGACAATACTCCGCCTACCCCCATCTGAGAATGGCGTCAGGATCGCCTTGATGTTGTGGGCTGTTACAGAGGTCCTGGTCTCTACATCGTGTCTCATGAACTACTACACCTATCGTTATGTGGGATAGTATCGAAACAGACTGTGTCAACCACGTGAAAGTGCTATATACTACCAGAAACATGTGTGGTGATGTTTGTGCACATTGCAATACCAACACACAGTTGGTAATGATACGCAAGATAAAGACAGTATGTACGGAATACCCTATCTGTCTCTTTGTTCCAGTTCATTATGTTGCTGAATAGTTTAAATAAAACTTGTTATATTTCAATATTGTCATGTTTTAAGATCCATGTTGGAAGCCAACAATTGGTCTCTAGAGTTTTCACTCACTCATGAAAAGGGAGCACTGCATCAAACCACCATCTACCATCTTGACACGTACAGGGTAGATGTATTTGATGGCACACCATTATGACCATGTTCAAGCATCATCGTGAGTAACTTGTCCAAATCGTCTTGAGAACGGTGTTTTAGTCTGCTTGTTTCACATCTATAGTCGGTTTGCAGTGAAAACGGACCGCTGAATTTCACTTTAAACCAAAAAGTAAAACAAATAAAGTGAAATTAAGACTGCGAATCCTCATAATTTTGCCTTGCCAATTAAACATTTAAATCTCAGAATTTCATTCAACTTATGATAAAAGTTGTTTAACAAACGATCATAGATTCAAATCGCTATTACTGGTTTGTATTATAATGGGGTACGCCCAGTAGTTGGAACAGTGAAACAAATGAACGTGCAGTACGTGAAGAGCGTTAACTTAGAATAACCCCAGTCGTTCTCGGTGTTTCATTTGATATGTATATCCCCTTGTAATACAAACCAATAATAGCAACATGAAACTACGATCGTTTGTTAAACAACTTTTATCCTAAGTTGAATAGAATTCTGAGATTTAAATGTTCAATTGGCAACGTAAAACTATGAGGATTCGCAGTCTTAATTTCACTTTATTTGTTTTACTTTTTGGTGTAAAGTGAAAATCATCGGTACGTTTTCACTGTAAACAGACTTTAGTTATCGCGTGCAGTGTTTTTGTATGCAGTGCAGCCAGTTACCAGAACGGAACACTTATTGCTTTAAGGTCACAATCCATGGCATATGAAGTTCAATGTACAATATTATTCAAAATACATGCATGGCGGTAGGACAATTGGCTATATGTACATACTACATATATATAATTCACAAATATTGTTTAAAGGGTAGATAAAAGTATTTGCTTATCTAGAGGATCTGTAGCTTACCATGAGGAGAGAAAAAAGTTTACTTAACTTTCTTGGTTCAGATTTGTTCTTACTTTTAAATAGAGTACCAAGTTGTAACACTTTTAGATGAACATAAAAGTATGGTGACAAGAGGTTTTTTTATATATTCGCTACTGTAACCACAACACAAAAGTGCCCGGTATTCATCACAAACGCAGTTCTTCTGTCATTGGTTACAGGTTCGTTCCATTAAGAATATGTTATTCCATCTGCCCAGCTCACCTGGTGATCTGTAACATGATGTCCGAAACTGAATAAGTGGATACCACTGGCTCTTAAGAAACTTACTAAAATAAGGCAGCTCTAAAGAGAGCACGGATTTTAGGATTCTGTGTGTTGTGGAACGCAAGAGTTATAAACCTGAAAAGACCAGGTCATGACGAGTTGATCCATTTTCTGCAAGGTATGAACAGTTAAAATTTTGAGACTGCCAAATTTACATAAGACCGTCTTTTTCTAAAGATAGATTCTAATTAAGAAATGCTGTGTTCATATTTTAGACAGGTAATGATCTTCTAAAAGCAATTAATACAACAAGTATGAACGTTTAGATGGTTTTGATGAAATTCCACCCCAGTATGTTACCATACAAGTGTACACTATATACAGAGGCGTTTATAGAAGATGTTAACGTTGAAAGTCTACATGTACCTTATTAATACTTCTTAAGTCCTCAATACCCCATACAGCATATAAACGTTTGCAATGTGTATGTCAATGTGAGGTTAAACATATAAACGTTATCAGTGTGTAGATCAATTTGGGGTTGAACATATTAACGTTATAAGTGTGTAGATCAATGAGGGGTTTAACATATAAACGTTATCAGTGTGTATATCAATGTGGGGTTAATCAGTGTGTATATCAATGAGGGTTTTAACATATAAACGTTATCAGTGTGTATATCAATGTGGGGTTGAACATATAAACGTTAGCAGTGTGTATATCAATGTGGGGTTGAACCTTTAAACGTTAGCAGTGTGTATATCAATGTGGGGTTGAACATATAAACGTTATCAGTGTGTATATCAATGAGGGGTTGAACATATAAACGTTATCAGAGTGTATATCAATGTGGGGTTGAACATATAAACGTTAGCAGTGTGTATATCAATGTGGGGTTTAACATATAAACGTTAGCAGTGTGTATATCAAAGAGGGGTTTAACATATAAACGTTAGCAGTGTGTATATCAATGTGGGGTTTAAAATATAAACGTTAGCAATGTGTATATCAATGTAGTGTTTAACATTTAAACGTTATCAGTGTGTATATCAATGTGGGGTTGAACATATTAACGTTATCAGTGTGTATATCAATGTGGGGTTTAACATATAAACGTTAGCAGTGTGTATATCAAAGAGGGGTTTAAGTTATAAACGTTACCAGTGTGTATATCAATGTGGGGTTTAACATATAAACGTTATCAGTGTGTATATCAATGTGGTGTTTAACATTTAAACGTTATCAGTGTGCATATCAATGAGGGGTTAACCATATAAACGTTATCAATGTTTATATCAATGTGGGGTTGAACATATTAACGTTATCAGTGTGTATATCAAAGAGGGGTTTAACATATAAACGTTATCAGTGTGTATATCAATGAGGGGTTAACCATATACACGTTATCAATGTGCATATCAATGTGGGGTTGAACATATTAACGTTATCAATGTGCATATCAATGTGGGGTTGAACATATTAACGTTATCAGTGTGAATATCAATGTGGGGTTTAACATATAAACGTTATCAGTGTGTATATCAATGAGGGGTTAACCATATACACGTTATCAATGTGCATATCAATGTGGGGTTGAACATATTAACGTTATCAATGTGCATATCAATGTGGGGTTGAACATATTAACGTTATCAGTGTGAATATCAATGAGGGGTTAACCATATAAACGTTATCAGTGTGTATATCAATGTGCTGTTTAACATATAAACGTTAGCAATGTGCATATCAATGTTTGCAAAGTGTATAGCAATGTGAGGTTAAATATATAAACGTTAGCAGTATGTATGTCAATGTCTGGTTTAACATATAAACCAGAAATGGGCTTCAGACATCGTGCTCATGTGGGGAATCGAACCCGGATCTTCAGCGTGACGTGCGGACGCTTAACCATAAGGCTAGCATTGTGTATATCAGTGTGGAGTTGAAAATATAAACGTTTGCAAACAAATGAAACACGGTGCTCATTCAGAAACACTTACATTTGCATATACGTTACATAGAAAATTACATACATAAACATTTAGATAGATAAGTGTTGAAGAACGTATTTGTTAGGGTAACATTGGTGTATTTGTTAGGTAACATTGATGTATTTGTTAGGGTAGCATTTATGTATGTTAGGGTAACATTGATGCATTTGTTAGGGTAACATTGATGTACTTGATAGGGTTACATTGATGTATTTGTTAGGGTTACTTTGATGCATTTGTTAGGGTAACATTGATGTACTTGTTAGGGTAATATTGATGTACTTGTTAGGGTAACATTGATGCATTTGTTAGGGTGACATTGATATATTTGCTAGGTAACATTGATGTACTTGTTAAGGTAACATTGATGTATGTTAGGGTAACATTGATGTATTTGTTATGGTAACACTGATGTACTTGTTAGGATGACATTGATGTATTTGTTAGGGTAACATTGATGTATTTGTTAGGTAACATTGACGTACTTGTTATGGTAACATTGATGTATGTTAGGGTAACATTGATGAAATTGTTATGGCAACATTGATGTATTTGTTATGGTAACATTGATGTACCTGTTAGAGTAACATTGATGTATTTGTTAGGTAACATTGATGTATTTGTTAGTTAACATTGATGTATTTGTTAGGGTTACATTGATGTATTTGTTAGGTAACATTGATGTACTTGTTAGGGTAACATTGATGTATTTGTTAGAGTAACATTGATGTACTTGTTGGGGTAACATTTATGTAATCGTTAGGGTAACATTGATGTAATTGTTATGGTAACATTGATGTATTTGTTATGGTAACATTGATGTATTTGTTAGGGTTACATTGATGTATTTGTTAGGTAACATTGATGTATTTGTTAGGTAACATTGATGTACTTGTTAGGGTAACATTGATGTATTATGAATATATATTTTGTAGTGATTCGGTGACGTGTTTCGGCTTAGCATCGTTTTGAAAACACATTTTTTTGTATGTATGTACATTCTCTTGCCAAGCAGTTCATGACATATTTCAAATAAATGCATGTTAAAACAAACACATTAAATTAATTTGGACAAGGTCATTAACACTCAGTCGGCTAATTTGCAGGTCTGTGGAAAAAGTGATGATTCGTTATTACAAATACTACCATCGTAATCAGTCAATTAAGACCCTAGATCCCTCCCGCTGAACGCATTGTCTCCCTTTACAATACCGTCCACGTGACCTATCATCGCCTTGCATTTCTCACCTGTAATTAAGCCCCTTGTATGACCTATTGTCAGATATAATTGGGACATTACCCGGAGAAAGTCTGTGTTTTGCTAAGTCTTTAAGAACTCCGCCAGAGGTGCTCCTTGTCATAGCTTTCCCATGACTCGATCACACAAATTAAGCAGATAAAATTGAGTAATCTGAAATATTCAGAATTCCTCTTCGTTTGACGTGTAAGCTGAAGTTGGTGTTAACAAGCAAATATCCTCGTGGGCTACGTCCCCTGTCCTTATTCTTCTTATCCATCTTCTTCCGTCCTCAAGTCAGTCTTCCCTCCTTGTATCTTTACATTCCCGTTGTCCGTCTCCACTACCCGCCCTCACCGCACCCCCACCCAGGCTCCTCACCCCCACACACGACTGTCGTCTATCTTCCCTCCCAATGTCTGGCTCCCCTTTTTGTATCTTTACACTTCCTTTAACTGACGTTGCTCCCAATCAGTTTATAAATGCGACTATTTCATGAATATGTTTTTCTGACGCTCTATCAAATCGTAAAGGTGCTCGGTATTCGCCAAAAACTGAGTCTACCCTATCCCATCAGTTGTCTTTGTCAAAAACACAAACAATGTCATTTTTCAAGTGTTTAACTTGAAGAACGTTTATTTCCACCATGTTTTCATTTTGTCTATCTTCATTTGGCTATAAAAATATCTGTCATACATTGCAAATTTGAGTAATGAATGCATCATACACTAGCTACACATCATAAATAACCAATAATAACTCATGCAAACTTATCATATTACTGAACGTTATCCTGAACGCTAACTCATACACACAGTATTGCTATACATTTACACCAAACATGCATCTTATGGGTATTATATATCAGTGTTAGGAAAGTGCATTTAACTATTTATTTGCTTGTGAATATATTGCTCTAGGAGGGACATTATCATTTAAACAGTGATATCATAATGACAGTAGGACACAATCATTGATTCATAATCTTTTCCTGGGGACTACTATCGCGTGAAAATGTTTCAGTTTGGGTTCAATATTGACATCTGCCGTTTACATATTTTGCGAGTGTTCCCGACTTTCTACATAAAATGGCTATTCTCAAAACGCCTTTTCTGCTGCCAAACACACATATTGACCCCCTTTAATACCCCTACCCAAACACTCAGTGCGACCCACGGGATGTTTGCATAGTAACAATAGCAGACAATTAACGCAGTAATGCAGTTACAAATTTTGTGCAAACATTGGAAAATATGGCCTTACCCTAAGGGGGGATAACTCACTGACCAAAGACGGGTGTGCCTCGGTGGTAATGCATTAGATAAACAGGATTAAGGACAAAGTGAGCGAGAATGGCCAATATTACAGCTTTTAGACCCTACTAATAAAGTCACAAAAGGTTTTCTGGTCAAGCTTGTCAGCCCGAGCCTTATGTGACAAAACTGTCGTTTCGGCATTGCTGAAAACACCCGCGGCCAAATTCATGAATAAGACCATTTTCATGTAATTTGTACCGGTAATGCCATTCCAGCAGATACTCAAAATCTGTGTTGCCTGTACGATATTCATGTTTTAGCACGTTTCCAACCTTGTATTCCTCAATCTTGCATGGTCACTATATACTGTTAATATTGTTATATATTTACATATAAAATTCTCATTTTAAATGAGTTATTACACTTGTATGAAAAGAGGCGAAATTAATGATCTAATCTTTTGAAGTCTTTTCGGACATTTTCATTCCAGAATGTTTTTGTTTTGTATGTACAGTACATATGGCTGTTAAAATGCTTTCGTTGCCCTGTCCGCTATCTTGTATGCCCTCACTTTACATCTACATATTTGTATTCTGTATTGGAATGCTCTTAATAAGTGGGATCCTTGTTGATACAGAAATGTTTGTGTGACTAAGTATCTGTCGTTAAAAGCTATGATATAATGTTCTTGAAAACTGGGACCTCTTTAGTAAAGAGCTATCAGTCTGAGTATATAAACTGTATTATAATGTGCGTGATTATAATGTGTGTGTGAAGTCCTGACCTCAATCCAATTGAGCACTTATGGGACCATTTTGGGACGAAGAGTCTGAGCCAGGAACACAGACAGACAGACAGACAGACACACACACACACACACACACACACACACACACACACAC
>VKKT01001196.1:28769-42106 GCA_008038995.1 Haliotis laevigata
ATTGTTAGTGGATAGAGTCGTGGTATTGGTAGTAGTAGGCGTGGCAACTGGAGAGGATATAGTTGTGGTATTAGTAGTCCAACACATAACCCTATTATCGATGATAGTACCAAGATTTCCCGTGTAAGTCACAGCAGTATGACGGTAGTAGTGTTAATAGCTGTCGACACAGCTGCAGCTAAAGCCATGACAGGGGCGTCTATAGTAATAACATTGGTATTGCTTTTAAATCAATACCGAGAGTGGAGGTTGCGGATTAGATGTAATGACAAGATTCGGAATTTTAAGATGTGTCCTCTCTTTTACCAGTGGTAAATTGATTTTTCAATTGTGCCACCAAAAGGCAAAATGTGGCTATCGTGCAGGCCTTACGCGGGCTCAGTGTTACAACTCACTGTCATTTTTTGGATTAAATTGAGCAAACTCTATTGACCCTTTTCCATTTCATAGAAGCACAACAGAATCAATACATGATGCCTGGGGATAGGACGACACTCTCCTGTCTCCTCCAACGACATGGGGAGGGGGTAGAGTGGCGCTATACATGCGGGTAGTGAGTGGATGTAGGGTAGTGAGTGGCTCTATAGATGATTGGGCTAGAGTGGCACTATAAATGTACAGGTCAAAGTGGCACTATAGATAGAGTGGCACTATAGATGTTGACAGCAGAGTGGCACTATAGATATAGACAGTAGAGCGGCACTAAAGATATAGAGGGCAAAGTGACTCTATAGATGATGGGGACAGAGCAACACTATAGACTGAATCGTGTTATACCGTACAACAGACTTAGAATAATGACGGTTAGATGGATTGCCGCTTCAGAAGCCTTACATTCGAGGACTGGGTGTGTAGATCATCCTTCCGGCAAGATTTATCTTAAGACCTACGACCTACGCTAGGTTCACTGTTCCCAGTCAGCCAGATGCTATTCCAACGACCATGTCTATATTTGACCATTTGGCCTCTTAGTCAAATTAGTCGAATTAGTTACTGTATGAAAAGTGACATATTTGAAACCCGATCAAACCATGACTTAGGACTCAATTATTTAGAGGGGATTTATTTCATTACAGTCGTCCATAACCCTGTATTCAGTATCGCTGAGGGCAATTATTTGATTACAGTACTCCCTAATTACAGTATCTACACCCTTATAAGCTTACTTACTTCCATCTGTCAACGGGACGTGTCCCCTATTAGTATAAATACTAGGTTGCAGGGAAATAGCATCAGGGAAGTAACACAATCACAGTAGGGCTGCTCTTTCCCACGGAAGATTACGGTGGAGCCGTAGACTGACAGGCTGGGAGGCTTCATGGCACATTTTTCATTTCCTTTGATCAAAGTATTCAAATGAACACGAAGGAATCAATGCTTATATCTTGTGACAGAGCTCTAATCGTGAGGGACTCACACGTTCCCATTTTTTTACGACGTTGCAACTTGTTCTACAGAGTTATCTCCCTTCGATACCTTCGTGTGTTCGAATCCCAGATTTACAAGGTTTCAGATCCTTGGTTTGTCTGCGCTTGGATAATGCCTGTGGGTGTCTTTAATTGGGTGGTCCGCTAAAATTAAAATGACTGATGTAACTGGATTAATGTTAAAAATAATCAGGCCCGTCTTACTATTTTTGTCAATAATTGGTGGGAAAACGAAGTAAAACGTTCGCTCGGCACTTGTAGACCCGAGTTCGATTCTGAACAAGGAAACAATGCATGAAACATATTTGTAGTGTCGCCCGAGTTCGTTATTGCCATGAGAATATTATTAGATGTGTATTGCGGCGTAAATATACTGTCAGCTGTTTACATAGAAATGTGTCTTTTGTTAGTTGTTTATCGCCATGTTCAGCAATATTCCAGCTATTTGATAGGGATCTGCAAATAATCGAGGCTGGTTCCAGTGATTGACACCATGAGCATCGATCTACACAATTGGGATACGATGATATGCGTCAACCGAGGCAGCGAGCCTGATCAGGACCGATCCCGTTAGTCGCCATTACGACAAGCATGGGTTAATGAAGATCAATCCTAACCCGGATCTTCACTGGTTCTGTCTTTTGTAGTAACCTTGAACAACGTTCACACAAAGCATCTTCATCATACTGGTCATTACTATAATGTCCATGTCAATATTTGAACTGTAGAGTAAATACGATTTAAAACCAAATCAAAGTAAAGGGCATCTAGAGGTTAGGCTGACCATATTTTTCTATGTTTCTCATCTTATCTCTAGGGACCGCTGAATTTTCATTCCGAGGTGAAATAATTAAAAAAATGTCTACTTTTCTCAGTCTATCCCACCGCTATTAAAATGTATGACCTGATACGATACATAGATACTCTTGCCCTTGCACACACATAAAAACCGACCCGTGGAGATTCGGGTTAGAATTGGTCTTCAGTAACCCATGCTTGTCGTGAGATGCGACTAACGGGATCGTATCTCAATTGCGTAGATTGATGCTGATGCTGTTGATCACTGGATTGTCTGGTCCAGANNNGATTATTTACAGACCGCTGCCATATAGCTGGAATATTGCCGAGTGCGGCGTAAAACTAAACTCTCTCATTCACTCACTCTCTCATATACATGTAATTCAAAACGTTTCAGAAGCAAAGCAATTAATTTAAATATATCTAAATTCTAAAAGTTAATTTTTTCATAAAATCCGTTAAACACGAGTAACACAATTAGTGAAAATCACTTTTTATTTTTTTCACGCCTGCTAAGGTTTGAATTGAGAACCGCATAAAAAATACAGACGGCCTTAACTACCAGAAACTCAAACATGAATCTTCCGATTAACCAAACGGTTAACCCCTGTACGAACCCTCGGCCTCTTAAACAAACGACGGCAAAATAGCAGTAGAACTCATTCTACTGTGTTAGTTAGTCTGCAAGACACCTCGGGAGTTGATGATTCTGATCAATCTATAATTACACAGCTATACTTAGACAATAATCACTATCATAAAAAGTAGATTCATGAATATTTATGAATGGACTGATTTCGCCTTTTCATTGATAAAATTATTAGTTCATGTTGTGGTCGATTCGATGAAAGAAAACCCATATGTCACAGTTTATTTCCGCGAAGCCCGTTTTCCGCGAAGTCAGGTCTGTCTCTGCTGCGAGTATATTCCAGTTGGGAATTCGTACATATGATTTGAATTGTTTATAGCAGATATAGTTGTGTGGCCTAAGGTGCTAAAGACACTGACATTGAGGATTTGTATGCTTGTTTGTTCTTTTACTCCGTACTCAGTAATATTCCAGCAATATGGCAGCGGTCTGTAAATAATCAATTCTGGACCAGACAATCTAGTGATCAACATCATGAGCATCGATCTACGCAACTTGGGTGAGTGAGTGAGTTTAGTTTTACGCCGCCTTTTAGCAATATTCCAGCAATATCATGGCGGGACATAGAAATGGGATTCACACATTGTACCCATGTAGGGAATAGAACCCGGACTTTCAGCGTGACGGGCGAACGCTTTAACAACTAGGCTACCCCCACCCCCATAGTATGATGACAAGTGTCAACCACGTCAGAGAGCTTTATCATCCGGTCCCGTTAGTCGCCTCTTACGACAAGCATGGGTAACAGTTGTTAAAGACCAGATCTAACCCGGACCTTCACCGGTTGAAACAAAGGAATATGGTAAGGAATAACCATTACTGAGTAAGGAATTCTTTTCATTTCAAGTCGTTAACGCCAGAAAATAATCAGTCTTGATATTCAGTCGAAATAATTCCATTTGGCGTAAAAGGCAAAACAGTGATTAAAAATTATATGAACGCATCCATTAAAATCATTGATGACACCAGGTGTTCACTGAAAGTTGAGAATGTCCTGTTCCATCGGTAGCACCGCCACTCACAGAACCTACACGAAAAAAGTATGGTTTTGTTTGTTGACGGACACGTGTCTGTTCTAAGTGCTGTTCCATTAAGAGTGAATTCTTTGAATCACAATTTGAAAAAGCAAATGTCTCGTTATTTGACGAAATACGAATAAATGTTCATTAAATCCACCATAGGTCCTCAGCCCGCCCCAAGGGAAATTGTTGTTTTAGTGGAATCTGAATGAACACCATGACAATTTCCTTTAGAACCTAGATTCAATACATTAACATGAAAACACCCTCAATATTTCTCGCGGTCTTCTTAACAACGGGCAGTTTGTACAGAATTCAAACTGTCAGCTGTTGGCCATTTGGAACAATATTCCAAAAGCAACAGCTTTGAAAATGGAACAAATTCAATTAGGAACACGCCAGCCCCTAGGGATCCAGCTTCTCGAAGACTCGTCCAGATCACCCCATCTTCACATTTTACAGCTTACGAATTATAGGTTTCAGTTCAAAACAATACCTCGACCCATGTGACATGTAAACAAACGCCAGCCCCCAACAAATGTCTTGTGAAAAGCTGTTTTCAAGCATCCGGTATCGCTATACTCTTTTTCTTGAGAACTATTACTGAGGAAAATATTAGGTTAAAGACACTCTCTAAGGATCTCGCTCGGCCAATACAATTACCGCTCAACTCAAATTATATTAGGGCAGAAAGTCCCGAAGGACGGCAGAGCTGCTAGAAGGAAAGCAAAGCCCATGAAGAGACATTTCTCGGAGTTGATGAATCGAAGCAAATTGTTCTTTTCGCTGTTGTTGCTTTCATGAGCTTCAGCCGCTGATGTAATTTTCTCATTTCTTCTGCTTCATCGTTTGATTTTCTGAAACAAAGAATTCGAATTTTCTCGGTCTAAGATGTGTTTGGGGGTTATCCTTTTCGTGCCATTAAGGTCTTCCAGCTTGAATTAGAGGCGGGTACTTGATTAAAAGATGGTTACAGACACTTGTTAGATCGAGTGTTAGTTTCCTGCAAAGAAATGTTATGAAGGAACTAGGTGGGTTATTTGGTTTACGTGTGCGCCACTGATTGCTGAGCAGATGGAGGACTGTGTTGGTTAACAGTGTGAGTGTGCCTTGGTCCCTTAACCCATGAAAGTCCGGGTTAGAATGAACCTGCAGTAACCCATGCTTGTCGTAGGAGGCGACTAACGGCATCGGGTGGTCAGGCTCGGTGGCTTGGTTGACACATATTATCGGTTCCCGATTGGGCAGATCGATGCTCATGCTGTTGATCACTGGATTGCCTGGTCCAGACTCCAGTTTCCCTGTGAACATCTCCGATGTTATTTTGTTAAACATGACAGTTGTTTTAAGTAGAACTGCTTCTTGTTATTTGAGAGGGCACGTAATGGAAGGGACATATTGGTGGTGGATTTCTTTATTTGATAGATAATTGTTATGATGATTACTGCATCTGTCTGATATAACAAACGAAATATATAATGATTTGCAGAATCTTGTCATTATGATCACCTTGAACACCTCATACTATTGAGGCGGTGGGGTAGCCTAATGGTTAAAACTTTCGTTCTTCGCGACGAAGACCTGGGTTCGATTCCCCACATGGGTACAATGTACGAAGTCAATTTCTGGGGTCCCCTGCAGCGATATTGCTGGAATATTGCTGAAAGAGGCGTGAAACTAAACTCACTCACTCACATCATACCATCGCCTTAAACATATGATCACTGTGAACACATCACACGATCATCTTAAAGCTATCATACTATCACCTGAACACTGCATACGATTTTCATGAACACATACGATCACCATAAACCTGTGATACCATCATCTGAACACAGCATACGATTACTATGATCATACGATCACCCTGAAAACATTATACGATCACCTTGAACACATCATGCGATCATATTGAACACATACGATCGCCTAAAAACCTATCATCCCATCACCTTGAACACATCATCCCATCAACTTGAACACAGCATACGATTACTGTGAACACTCATACGATCAATGTGAACACATCATACGATCAATGTGAACACACAATACCATCACCACATTTGATTTTTTGACACACATTTGTCAGTTTTGCTCACTGACCAAATTGCCAACAACCGCAGTAACTGCTTGAACCATTTGCACTCCTACAAGTGGCGCAACAGCCAACCGAAGGCCAATAAGTGAAACAGCTTGTTAGTGCCTCCGCTGAAATCAACTTCACCAATCCTGTTCCGCTCAATTTGTTTTCTGAGACAGCATCCGCGTGTACAACGTCACGCTACCTTCCATCCCCAAAGGTTCTTACGCCCATTCCTTTCATTCGTGCCTTAACCTAATAAGGTGAGGTTATTTCTCTAAGTGGGGGTGTCCATTGGTTCACATCCTACATATCTGATGGGGCTCTTGAGTGGCACGCGCAGCTTATTTGAAAGCTGATTAATGTGCTTCAACAGCTTGATAAAGTATTACTGCTGTGAGACTGGGGTTTGGTACCTGTTTCTTGATTAGCCTAAGCGTTAGGCGACAGGTTGTATTCCCGCGATCCATGATTTGAGTTGATGTCATTCATCTGTAGCAATGACGGAGGAGACTCGGAAGACCAGTCAGTTGCTGTAATCCAGATTGGCCTACTGCGTCTGTTGACACTTGATTCATTAGCTTCTTATAACACTAGGAGTTGGTTAACGCGGAATCTCTGATTCACATGGTCTGACAGAAGACATGATCCTACGGGTTGGATGTTGGTGGTGATGTTAGGAGGTCTTTGGTGTTTATTTTGTTTTCAAGAATGCCATAGTTTGGAGTGAATTATCTACAGAAAAACGACGTACCATGGAATAAGTCATGCTTTCTGCTTTCTCTATTGAAACCACATAAATTGTGGTACACTGGAGTTAGTGAGTAAGGTTTTACCTCGTTGTTAGCAAATTTTCCAGTACTATCGCAGCAGCGGACACCCGAAATGGGCTTAATACATTGTATCCATGTGGGGAACCGAACCCGGGTCTTAAGCGTGACGAGCTAACGCTTTAACCACAGGGCTACCCCACTAACTCATTGGTTATATAGAAGATAAGTACATGTTAGCGACGTGGTCGATATACCTGAGTGTCAATAAGCTTTACCTTGCAGCAATGCACTTGAACGAACCAGTGTTAATGACGCCTATACGTTGTCTGTTTCCTATTGTTTCGGTTTTCTCGATAATGTAGAACCAATTGTGTGAAGCTTCAAACAAAGCACTTGCTTCGAGCATGCGCAGTTCAGTCCTTCATCCTGACACACATTTGTACTTCCGCCTCAAGAGACGGTTTTTCTTTCAACCAGTGAATATTGACTAAAGCCCTTAATAGGATGTTCTTTGGCTGATATTGCTGTTGTGGTCTTGTCTTGCGCCAATCAAAGGCCTCTTATCTCCTCAAAACTTGACTCGACCGCCATAATCTTTCGCCTAGCACCGCCTCAGCACTGGTAAGAGCTGTTAGTGACGCAAAATGGCCGCAGGGGAGTGCTCATTTTACAAGAGCTTGAGATGCGAGACAATTATCGGCTTGATAATGTTGATTGACGTTCTAAGACAATGAAACCTCCCTCGCCGTGTGTCTTTACAGGAGTTCAGATGACCCAACCATGTCTTATATCTGAACTTCCGTTAATAATACTGTTGTTTCTCTGTGTGTAAGCATGCATAATTAATAATAGAGATTTGAAGAGGCTTGAGATTCTATTCAAAAGAATTCTTGAACAACAATTTTGCGCCGATACCGTTGTCCTCCTATTTTGTTTCCGCCTAAGTACTTATTTGTGGAAATTGTGGAATTTTGGATTATGTGTCCCCAGTGAATAATCTTTAATCCGAGTCTTCTGCATTCATCACGAGAAATGGGTAGCAGTAATATGTTAAAAGAGAAAATAAGTAAAAACCGAATGAAAGATCAACCCAACAGAGAAACTTCACCCGAGGGAGCGTATTGTAATCATTATGTGACGTCATATCAAATATGATGACGTCATGTATTTTTCTTAACAATGAAGCACTGTGACGTCATGTGGCTGGGTGCCAGATCTAATTGGAATCCCACAGGCATTCTCAATAGTAACTGTGCTACATGAGAAATATTTTACAAGAGAAACTGTTTTTAGACACAATACGTTTGGAAACAGCTGGCATCCTGACGAAATGTATCTGGTTATCTGAAATACAGAATGAAATTCCCTTTATTCAGTAGATAACATAAGTATTTCAAAAGTACAAAGTATTCTACAAATAAAAATAAATATACACATCAAAAAGCTAAAGTGAATGGATAAATAGATTAGTGAGTGTGTTGGATTCAAAGCTGAAATGAACAAAATCTCTGTCATCTCTGTCACTGTGTCTCAGTTTGAGGGGGCGGCAATGGGCTATATACGTTTTCCACAGTCAAGAAATCTTGTTCGGATTAACAAGTTTCACTTTTATAAGTTTTGACGTAAGTAAGCAGATGTATCTGGGTTTGTCTGGCGTCTGACATCGACGTCAGATAATGACGTCATCGCCTGCGTTCCTCAACGCACGATCTTGACAATTATCTGACTGGGATTTGTAAAGAACTACGCCAGCGAATGTGTTCTGTATGCGTCCGAGGCCTCTCAAGATACAGGCAATTTTGTATCATTACCTGGTCATGTTTGAAGTGACGTTGGTAGTAAACGTTTGGCTTCAAGAGTGGGGCGGCGCAAGATGATTGTACTGCCATTCTTGATTGTTAATACAAACTGCCGTAGGCTAATGTTGGGTCGTTGTATATGGGGTAAGATATGTGCAGAATACTACAGATGAGATGTAACGTTATTGCTCGTGTGTGGAATATGGAGGTGTATTTTCGCGAATTAAAAAAGCAAAAAAAAAGCACTAATCCCCCCCACACACACACACACCACTACCACCAACCCCCTCGTGGTATTGTGAAGCCGTGTCCAATCAAAACATGTTAAAAAATGGTACTTATTGTTACCCTAACTGCCTAACGGCATCAAAGAGATAAAGAGAAGACTGGTCGTCTCAGAGTCGCTATACTGTGTTTTTTGTGGGTATCAATGTTAAACTTCAGCATGGTATCTCACGTTAGCTCAAATTCAGCTTTGTTCTCATATCCGGCTTCAAAATAATTATACAACAGGATCATAACGGAATTGTGGTAAAAACCAAGTTTAAAATAAGAACTAGCGCTCAATGATTAGAGCTGTACAAATTCCGTGATTTTTGTCCAAGATCTGAGCATGCAAAATACGTCGATCAAAGTTAATCACGACATGTGTTACATTCAGAATTCCACAACATGATATCCAAGCATCCCAATTCAGGGCCATCTTGTCTTCATCACGCATACTAACGGTGGCAGACAGTCAGGCCATATCTGCTTAATATGAACCTCAGCGACGGCGACTCCAAGCGACTTCCGCACACGACTGGCATATGTCCCACTGTTCCATGACGTCATCTTTCATCTTCATTTCCTCTTTACAGACAGGATATGAGAGCAGCAAGCACGACATAACGGGAACTTTTTACATCATGGCGGCATCGTGCCATTTTCGATCGGTAACATTCGTAAAGGACTAGAATCTCAATTTGTCTCGTTCGTGATTTGAGCTTGATGGTATGTCTGTATCGTTTGTCATATTTGTTGAAAATTATGGTTTGAAAATTAGAAATGAATTTGGTGATTTTTTTTTAACTAATTGATATTGTAATGATTGATCTCGTAGACATCAAAGTACTTTACGTCTTGCAGACTAATCACACATTTGTAGTCATCAGTGCCCTTTAGGCTTTCATTGCAGAAATGAGAGAGTAGTTGGCATCAATCCACTTTAGACCTTGATAGCAGAAGTGAGAGAGCGGTTGGCATCAATCCACTTAAGACCTTGATAGAAGAAATGAGACAGTGGTTGGCATCAATCCACTTTAGACCTTGATAGCAGAAATGAGAGAGCGGTTGGCATCAATCCACTTTAGACCGTGATAGCAGAAATGAGAGAGCGGTTGGCATCAATCCACTTTAGACCTTGATAGCAGAAATGAGAGAGCGGTAGGCATCAAATTATTTTAGACCTTGATAGCAGAAGTGAGAGAGCGGTTGGCATCAAATTATTTTAGATGTTGATAGCAGAAATGTGAGCATCAATTTATTTCAGATGAAGTTCTTGAAAGACAGTAGTTTCGAGTAATACACTCAGGATTTGACAACAGAAATCAGACAATGGTTCCGAGTAATACACTGTGGCTGGCATCTATGTACTTCAGGCCTACATGGCAGAAGTCCAAATGGGGGCATCAATGCACTTGCTGCACTGGCAGCAGGAATCAGACAGTGGTAGACATGAACTCAATTTAGACCTTGATATCGCCGGTCGTGCAGGACACTACGTGACACTGGACATGTCACTTAGTTTGCTACGTGCAGTCTGCAATGTTATTTAGTGACCCGTTTCTATAACACGTCGAAACCGACCCACTGTGCGTAAAAGGCAATAAAGATGGTAAAAATATGAACGAATGGCCCGAGGCAATATCGTATTAAGGACATGCATTTTTCTTAATATTTGCATTTATTTTTGTTTTCTTCATTTTTCAATGGCAATATTTTCAAACGTGACATAACCATCTTGACGACAACCAATCATTGCTGCATCACACCGATTCCAAAGCATACAAAATCGTGTCAGTTCTCATTTATAGTAAGCTAACTATACCATTCAACTCCAAAAGGGATTCAGATTCTCGGACCTTTAAAATTCCGATTGGTTTGAAAAAAAAAACAGTTTCACTTTGAAGAGTGGTCAAAATTTTCGATTGAAATATGGCGGCACAGCTGAATCCAGCGTGATCAAAGGTAGAGGAATGAGGATATCATTGTACAACAACCGGACAACTTCCGCCGCAAACAGTTCCACGAGGAAAAAGCACAGGATTTCGAGATCGCAAAAGAAAATCTCTGTCTTGGAATTCCAATTTTCTCCTGTCCATTAAGTGTTCAAATTAATGGGATAAAAGACTATTTTCCTGTCGCTTGGATCGAAAACTAATTTTCAAACGATGGCTATAATTCCTATAGTCAATATTAGGGCTTATCTGACTTGCCCGCTCCCGGGTAGAGTTCGGCGTTAGCTTGTTGAACAGGGGAAAAGATGAGAAAACAAATATCAGCCAACATCTAAGACAAGTTCGAATTAATTATACCAGTGTCGAAATGCCTGCTGACTGGCTTGATAAAATAAAGTTTGTTGACGTAGCCATTTCCAATGAAAATTTGAGGCAGAAAATATGATAAAGACATGTCTAAAGTATATTTAATGAATGTAATGTTCATTCGGTACATATAGAAATGCCCCGAGAAGATCCCGTTAGAATCACGCTTCAGAAACCAAGCTTGTATTAACAGGCGACGGGACCAGGTGGTCAGTCTCGATGACTCGGTTGATCCATGTCGTCTCAATTTGCTTAGATCGATGCCAACGATGTCAATCACTGGAAAGTATTGTCTACTATTTTCCACAAAACGTGGAGCAGCTGGAAAATTACTGAGTGTAGCATTAATTATAATTATTGCAAATATGAACATATCAATAACAGGTTTAAATTATGTTTTTTTAACCAAAAGCGAAATACAAACAAAATAGTTGATACCTCTGTATTGAATCCTGGAAAGTTTTGAATTTCAAATTATCTCTGCTTCACTACAAACAGATTAATGAGGGTCGGTACCCGTAATATGTGAACGGGTAGGATGCTATCTATACCCTGATGAGGAACACTTTTTATGGATAGACAACTTCTTTATTGCAGGAGGTGCGGCGTTTCGGTGCAGATCCTAACATCATTATCAAGCAAATGATGCTACACCGAAATGCCGCATCTATTGCAATAGAGAAGTTGTCTATTCCTAAAAACGTCTTCCTCTTCATCATACCAACTTCGACATGCAACTGAAAGTTATAACTACAGTTATACAGCAATCCGAGAAAGACAGAGTCCGAGTTTGACAGAGTGCACTGTATACCCTGACAGCGTGGGTTAATGCTCACAGTACTGACCACTCGTTTGCCTCATTCAGGCTAGACGTCGTGATACAGATTTAAGGATGTTTTGTTTTTTAATCAGTTATCAAACTTTATTATATTTTAGGCTACGTGTTTTCGTGTTAAAATCAATACTTATAGAGTATCTATAGTTATCTGAAATACAACTTCTTTTAGTTTATGCATACGGTATTTTACTCTGATAGTGTCACTCCTTTTAAACTGTGAAAATGGTTCAATATCACACACACACACACACACACACACACACTGAGAGAGAGAGCACACACAGCACACTAAACACCTCAAACACACACACCACACACACATACCACACTCCACACCACACACCGCACGCACGCGCGCACACACACACCACCGCACACAGCAAAGTCTAACGAAGGCAAAAGCATATTTGAATACTCAACGAAAGGTTGAACCGACCTTGACAAAAGAATATTGTTGCATGTCACAAGCGAACACCTTTTTCAATAACTAATCAAATTCAGTTTTGATTGATCAAATTCAAAATCTAAATTTCCTAACAAAAACCTCAGATGGGTCACCAAGCTGACATTTCTTGTAGAAGTCAGGACATTGTTACAAAACATCTTAAACCAACACTATTGATTAACGGGATTGCTGTCGGGGCGAGGGGCGCGTTGCGAGATGGGGGCTTACCCAATTCCGATATTCCATCCGGGGATTTGTACGGAAAATTTCGTCAATATTCGGAACTCTTCGGTCATCGGGAATATGTCTCAGCTACACACAAAGTTGTCACTGTGCGGGGGACGAGTAAACTGTTCCTTTTTGTCTGGCCAGGAACGATCCATTTTCAATTTGCTGAAACATCTAATTCTACAGGGAATCGGTTGTTATGGGTTATGCGGCTATCAAGAGACACCGGGCTTAAATACACCTCAATGTCGGTAACGATGTTGTTGCCGGGTGTTCAATCAGCACACACGCACCGACTGTAGACAATGTAGGCGTCCTCGGTTGAGCAACCCATTTTTTATTGGACTCTATAATCACAGGCTGAACGCTCGTGTGATGTGAGGAGCGTGGAGTGCAAGAAGTGCAGGGTGAGGGGAAGTTGTGATGCAAGAGTTGGGTTGTTGTGGCGATAGTATTGCTTGCTGTTGTTCAAGGGCGTTGCTCTTCATGACGAAATTCTGTGTGTGTGTGTGTGTGTGTGTGTGTGTGTTGCCTATGCGTGAGTGATGTGTGTGTTTTGGCGTGTGTATGCATGGTAATGGTTGTAGTAGTAGTCGTCGTAGTAATAGTAGTTGTAGTAGTGTTTGTGGTACTGGATTAGTAGCAGTCGCAGCAGCAGTAGTAGTGGTGGTGGTGGTAGCTGTAGTGGTA
>VKKT01001196.1:76303-92945 GCA_008038995.1 Haliotis laevigata
TGAATCTGGAGTTATGTTCTGCTAATATTCACATTTAATACGTGAGTACTGAGTGAATTTTTGTTTAAGATTACAATCTTTAAATTCTCAATAATTTCTGGTTTAACTGTACTTTGTACATACATTTTAGGGACGGGTCTTTCACATTGTATGCATGCTTCTCCATAACAAGCATCGTAACCCCAACACACACACACACACACACACACACACACACCTCCCCCTAGCCATACATTATGAACGGTCCCTTAAATAGATACACTTTACTCCTGTCATAACATTTGTTGCAAGAATTATGTCCGATCCAATTCCATATTTTGACTTGTGCCATAAGTCACCTTTTTCAGGTGAACAATGGACTAGACTTTGGATATGTATATGACGTGTGCCACTGGTGGGGCGGGGTATGCTCACCTTTTCGCGAGCACCTTGCATCATCGCTTTGTTGATATGGATTCAAAAACATGTGGTTATGACATAGCCGGAACTGTAAATCCCTTTCATCAGGGATTACTTCTGAATGCAGAAAGGGTTTTATCGCTTCTATTTACCTATCTTATTCATTTCAGTAGATGTCAAGTCTGCGAAAATATGTCTCACTAAAAGCAAGTTTAAAAAAAAATATTTAAAAGGCCTTGCATTTAATAATAATATTAAATAATTATATCCATATCAAACGTCAGGATGTTCTACAAAATCTTTCACAAGGATGTAAACATTAACCGCATATTCAGTTCTTAAACATTGTAATTCTAAATGATGGTAGTATCATTATGGATCAGCTCGTTGTACACAGACTGTGACGATTATTCCAAGTTTTGATCATTCATAAATTAATCCTCATTGCAATGTGTTCTGTATGATCATGTTTCGACCAACTCTGAACTTCATACACTATGCTGTTAGTATCATAAGACCCGTGAAGATCCGGCTTAGAATTGATCTTCAGTAAACCATGCGTGTCGTAAAAGGCGACTAACGGGATCGGGTGGTCAGGCTCGCTGACTTGGTTGACACATGTCATCGGTTCCCAATCGCGCAGACCAACGTTGATGATGTTGATGACTGGCTTCTGTGGTCGAGACTCGAGTATTTGCACACCACCTCCATATAGCTGGGATATTGCTGAGTGCGGCGTAAAACAACAAACCAACCAATCAACATACTCCTTAAAGGGGCGTGAACAATAACGGTTTCATCTCTATTTTGAACTTAAAATATCAAAGTTCAAAGTACAGAATGAGGTATAAATTTTGTAAAACTACACAAACAAGGTCTTTAATAAGCTGCCACAAAATGTACATTCGAAAATTGGGTTGACCAAACCATTGAAAACGTTTTTGAACTGATAAGGCAGAACATGCACATTTAATATTAAGATCGAAAAACGACAACTTTATTACACTCATTGAATTACGGTTCCTTGTTTGTTTCATATTCAGCCACCATCAAAACATATGTGTATACTTTCTTGACCCGGTTGGTTAGAACAATACTTATCAGTGTAACTAAGCCAAAAGGGCATGGAATGTTTTTAATACACGTTTTCTGTGACTATTTGTTCATTTCCTATCTGCATTCAATTGAGACGAGACTTGAAACAGTAGTTCACTTCCGAGGTAAATACCAAACGATGAATGTGGGTGGAGTAGTTTAGAGCAGAGATTCAGTGCAGGTCCGTTCCTCAGTCTCTGTGGGTGGTACAGAGCTGGATGTATGAAATACACGAGGCCATTTTAGAAAGTGGTCAAATCTAACATATTTTATATTTGGGATTACACGGCCGTGGGAGCCGTGCCAATTAACACTCTGAGAATCCCGGATGGGACTCAACCCCAAAAGTACTAGAATCTGTACTTTACTAAGAAAGCGTAATCCAAAATATAACAATTACCGCTTTTAACAATATTTCATCAATATCACGGCGGGGGACACCAGGAATGGGCTTCACATTGTACCCATGTGGGGAATCGAACCCAGGTCTTCGTGACGACCGAACGCTTTAACCATTAGGCTACCCTCCGCCCAGGATGTAGTTTAGAAATATACAGACTTATTTTAGGGATGTCATACAATTTACAAATAAAGTTTTCAGGTTTCTGTAAGTAGGCTCAGTACAGTCAACGTTTTTGTGATTATGATTTTTTTACATGACGCATTTTCTGTATAATTAAATTGCTGATGTATATTTTAGCTTCGACGAAAAAATATACGCAATTTAGTGATTCAAGCTAAGTAACGACTGTACTTTTTACTTCAAAACCTCCATATACGCGTCACATTTTTTGCGTTCATGACAGTTTAAACGATTTTTTTTCATTTAACACTTTCCTTGCTTAAACATTAACACACAACAAAACTGTACATAGCAATGCGAACTGAGTTTCTTCATAGTCTGTTAGCGTCAGGAAACAGTCCGTTAGCTGGCGTGACCTGATTCTAGGTTTAAACATTCACGCAAATAATTGTTCCGTTAGTCAGTCAAACGCCTCGGTTTGATCTATTTCTGTTTTACCATATGTGCTACTGCGCCACACTGTTTGGAATAAGGGATACACGTGGTACACATTTCTTAATAAACGTGACAAGGTTACGTTGCTGGCGCAAACTGTGATAGAAAGGGGTCAAGGTTACTCAATCTGTATATTATTTTCAAAATAGCAACCACACAACAAAAAGTCAAAATGTGAATGAAAACAACTGTTCCGCATGACAGATATAAACAATTTTATTTTCACGTCATGAACTTGCTTAGTACAGACGCATTACTGGGTGAACTATCAGTGTGTAAATCGGGACGTTGCACACATATCTATATGCACTTGGGACACTATTTGTTCCCAACATATTTTCATGATCTAGTATGTAACCAAATTGAGGTGCAAACGCTTAAAATGTTGTGTGGTCCCGTTATCTCATTGTCTATACTACTATATTTTTATACACTATTTTGTTAAAAACGTAAGCACTCATCCATTAACAACCAGATCTGACAGAAAGGAAAACTGTCAAACTGGTTTAAGTGAGTGAGTTAGTGAGTGAGTAAGTAAGCCGCTTTTAGCAATATTCCAGTAATATCACGGCGGGGACACCAGAAATGGGCTTCACACATTGTACCAATGTGGGGACTCGAACCCGGGTCTTCGGCGTGACGAGCGAACGCTTTAACCACTAGGCTAGCCCACCGCCCCCAAACTGGTTTAAACGTCAATGCGCAGTGTATAAATATGTCGGTCTTCTATTTGACATCATTTTCCCCGATACGGATATAAAATTTAATATAGCTTGGTGAGGTGAAACCATTAAATATGTTGTTTCCAAAAGTAACCATATGTGAAATATGTATCTCTGACAGTTATCTCCCCTTTACAGATGACCAATCGTAGCCTGAAGGCCACGTCAAGATGGCGTCCACGAGCCGCTCCCAAGATAAGCTGACAGGGAAGAGATCGTTTGAGGAAGAACTGGAGGTGATAGAGAATGGGGGTCTCAGTCCTCAGCCCTCCGTCCGGACTGAAGACGACGCCTGTTCGGAGATCCTCCGCATTGAACAAAAGGCGGCGGCGGAGGAGAAATACCGTAACTCCGCGATGGGGAGGATCGTCCGTACGCTACAGGTGAGATGCAACGTAAGTTGGAATGCCGCCTTACTTCACTTCCTGTAGAATAGAGTCCAGGAACCGGATTGCGTGAAGGAAATCCTCGATAAGGTCCACGTAAAGCCCTGATCGAGAGTAACTTCACACAATCCATGTCACCCTGGAACGAGTGAGATGCATGCATGAAGAATTGGACTGGGGTCTATCTTAAATTGTTGAGCCCTAATCTCTTTATTCCATTACTGAAGAGGCTACATGCCTATAGTACAAAATATAAAAAACAATAAAGGCATACAATCACAATGTTTGCAAACGTTATTTTCTTTGTTCAAAAGCATGGTGGCTATACATACCAAGTTTACGAATATAAGTTGTATTATTAGAGTTCATTATGAAATTAAAGTTAGACATGGTAGGATGTGAATAGTTATATTGTGGTAGATATTTTGTCCTTAAATCAGCATAGTAAGGACATACCAGCAAAAAGTGGAATTCATCTTCAATTACATTTAGTGCACAAAATTTGCACAATCTGTTTTTCAAGAATCTTTTGGAGTTCATGAACAGTTTTAATGTTTGATTCAAGTGTTCTGACCTTATCTGTATATATTTATCAATTGTCTGAGTATTGTATGACGTATTTCCGTATTTCCGTCGAAGATCAATTTTTGTGTTTTCGAACGGAAACATTGGATTTGGGAACTCCTAAGTTGTATATCCCAGTTCCGTCTTCATGTCATGCAACAAACTCATGCTATTGTGATGGAAAGTAAGGCCCTGTCAACAGTGCATATTTTGTTCTATATTTTGATATTTGCACTGCAAGGTATTTTTAGCATCCGTAGATGGTTCCTGAATCGGCGCTGGTGATCTCTTTCTTGATCGATCACTTTGTGAAGTGTTCCATAGATTTGTTATTCTGCAGAAACGATTTCAAAAGCTCACAGGTATTCATTCGGTGCCTCTTCATTTCATAGACCCTAGGTCGAACGGATGTTTATGAATATTTAATGAATTTCCCATCATTAGTGGTCCAACTTTCCATCACTAGTCGTTTCATGAAACTGACTGGCTATCGACAAACTTAATGTGTAGGGGTTTGAATTTAGATATCATCGACAAAACGATATAATATTCTGAAGAAAATAAATAAATCTTACACTAATGTTATAGCAAAACAGCTATAACAATCCGGTATTACGAGATTCGTGAAAGAAAAGGAAGAAGAATCATGCCTCGTTTATTTTATTCATGGAATAACAACAAAGGACGATATATATAGATTTCCTATTGAGGATATTATTTTTACGTTAAGCCAAAATGTTTCGAAACGCCTCGCATTTATTTGCATTGAATTCATGCATGTTGTTTTGCAACTGATGCCATGGACCTGACCAAACCGTGTACGCTGTTGGAAGGTTTTACATGAAGAGTTATATTTGAAACTGTTTCTTCTTTAATGTTCTGTTATTCCTCCGCGTCCTTGGATTCAGTCATCATACAATGCAAACACATCAGGGGTATATTATCGCTTTTCCATTAGGATAATACCAGGAACTATTGGGATAATACCAGGAGCCATTGGGGGTAATTCCAGGAACCATTGGGGGAATGCCAGGAACCATGAGGGGAATACCAGGAACTATTGGGGGGAATACCAGGAACCATTGGGGGAATAAAAGGAACCATTGGGGGTCATACCAGGAACCTTTAGGGTTAATACCAGGAACCATTAGGGTAATAAAAGGAACCATTGGGGGTCATACCAGGAACCATTGGGGGAATGCCAGGAACCATGAGGGGAATACCAGGAACTATTGGGGGGAATACCAGGAACCATTGGGGGAATACCAGGAATGATTGGGATAATACCAGGAACCATATTTGGGTAATACCAGGAATGATTGGGGTAATACCAGGAACCATTGGGGTAATACCAGGAACCATTGGGGGGTAATGCCAGGAACCATTGGGGTAATACCAGGAGCCATTGGGGGAATACCAGGAACTATTGGGATAACACCAGGAGCCATTGGGGGTAATGCCGGGAACCATTGGGGTAATACCAGGAACCTTTAGGGTAAATATCAGGAACCATTATGGGAATACCAGGAACCATTAGGGAAATAACAGGAACCATTGGGGCAAAACCAGGAGCCATTGGGGTAATACCAGGAACCATTAGGGAAATACCAGGAACCATTAGGGAAATACCAGGAACCTTTAGGGTAAATATCAGGAACCATTAGGGAAATACCAGGAACCATTAGGGGAATACCAGGAACCATAAGGGAAATACCAGGAACCATTAGGGGAATACCAGGAACCATTAGGGAAATACCAGGAACCATTAGGGTAAAAATCAGGAACCATTAGGGTAAATATCAGGAACCATTAGGGGAATACCAGGTACCTTTAGGGTAAATATCAGGAACCATTCGGGGGATACCAGGAACCATTAGGGGAATACCAGGAACCTTTCGACAACAAAGTCCTATTTGGAAGCATAAAACGCCAATGCCAGATAATAATTAGTCTCCGAAACAAATTCAGGCGCAATGGGAAAATAGTGGTGAATTTTTTTATGAATGGATCATTGTAAATCTATGATTACACCGGCGAAATTACCATTTTCATCTTTATTATCGATAACACTTCTTTTTTCTTTCCTTCATAACTAATTTGAATTGGCGGGTAATGTATGCAGAGTATTATTTAAATTGGGCTCAAAAACGTATTTTCACAATTGAGTGGAGATTTAATGCACTTTAATACACTGTATGATTAATGTTGAACTCACAGCCTTGGAGAGCCTTTTTCTGCGTGTAATACGCCATCTGTATTTTTAAGTAAACTATGCGTTATTAACAATGTGTAAAGGAACAATTAATGGAAACTCAGACAATGGAGGCAGTTTTAGATCAAACGAGAGTTTCTGAATTTTGTATATAGAGCAGTGTGTGATCAGGGTTGTAATAAAGCCAGGCTTTGTGAAGAGCGTCATTAACCTATGTCCACACGGTAATGGGTCCAAGAATAGATTCAACTGTTGATACATTCATGGTGATTCCCCAGCCAGGTGACATCTTCTGAAACATTCTGGAAGTATTGTTGAAGAAACAGTTTTTCTTATAATTCATCTTCTTATGTCAACACATCCCGCTGCAAGTTCCCACCACCCTCAAAACAACCTCACCACGATATCCCCACAGCAAAGTCCGACTATGCCACAGGAATGTTGTGATCCCACACAGCTGTTCCAACAACCCTACACAACAACAACATCCCTCACAGGTAACCCCGACCACCCTCACAGGTAACCCAAAGCACCCACACAGATAACCTGACATCCCTCACAGGCAACCTCGACAAACCTTACAGGTAACCCCGACCACCCTCACAGGTAACCCCCAGCACTCACACAGATAACCCGACATCCCTCACAGGTAACCTCGACAAACCTCACAGGTAACCCCGACCTCTGTCACAGCAAACTCCGACCTCCTCACAGGTAACCCCAACCTCCCTCACAACAAACGCCGACCACCCGCACAGGTAACCCCCAGCACCCACACAGATAACCCGACATCCCTCACAGGTAACCTCGACAAACCACACAGGTAACCCCGACCTGCGTCACAGCAAACTCCGACCTCCTCACAGGTAAACCCAACCTCCCTCACAACAAACGCCGACCACCCGCACAGGTAACCCCGACAAACCTCACAGCAAACTCCGACAAACCTCACAAAAAAATCCAACCACCCTACATCCAATCCCGACAACCCCTCACACCAAACCCTCACACCACCAAATACAGAGCATGACTGCAGCTGGATCAACTATCCTAAACTTGTCACTTAACTCATATCATCATGTTTTAGTGTGTAAGTTTATCGAATGTGTTAAATAATTCTGCAATTACAACCACATAGAATTCAAGTTTCAGGTTTTCCAATTACTCTCCTCTGTTTGAACAAGGATATGCTTGCGTTAGTATCAGAAAGTATTAACAGTTATACTGCATACCGAACCAATGCCATGTCTGTAATGGAACCGTTTATCTCACGATCGGGGATGTTTGCGCAAACATGCTGCGTTTCCATTACGTTTTGCTGTGTTACGAAAACCATCGTCAGAATGCTCTGATGTGATAGTGGAGGATTGCTCGCTCACTAACCACGAATATAAACTTCCAGGCAGAGGGAAGCATATACTTGAAAATTGTATCTGACCAAACAGTCATAAACGTTATCAAAACGTTTCACGGCTGAAAACAATCGCCAAAACCGTGCAGGCGTAAGGTCAAAACATCAATGTGGTATATATCAGATACACACACCATCGTCGAATGACCATGTTTGATGTTTTAAATCTTAACCACTATCCCACATGGATGTGCAGTCTCTGATTGAGGCAGTTTGTCTAAAATAAAGCGATTTAAAAGTTTTGGGCAAGCCAATTTGAAAGGTGTTTAATTGTTCAGTAATGGCCATATGTATATGTACAAACGTGGTCTGTCGCTATGTAGCGGAAATACTGCCGAAACGACGTAAAATCTTAACTCACTCACTCACTCAATAATGGCCAAACAGAAATTCCCGTCAACTGATTTGCCCACCATTCGAAATAGAAGAGACTAGTGACTAGTCATATCAAGACGGGGCGGGCGGTGGGGTAGCCTAGTGGTTAAAGCGGTGGCTCATCACGCCGAAGACCCGGGTTTGATTCCCCACATGGGCAGAATGTGTGGACCCCATTTCTGGTGTCACCCGCCGTGATATTGCTGGAATGTTGCTAAAAGCGGCGTTAAACTAAAAACTCACTCTGTCTGTCAAGACGGGGCGATGGGGTAGGCTAGTGTTTGAAGCGTTTTCTCGTCACGTCGAAGACCGGGTTCGATTCCCTACATGGGTACAATGTGTGAAGAGTATCCACAAGACTATATGATAAGATGGTTGAAATCAACTTTCAAACGGTTCTACATGTACGAAGGTTTTATAGCATCAAACGACTCTTGTTACGTTGTATCAAGCAATGCCTTGGTAGAGCTTCCAAAGCTTGTTGCAGTAGACATAATGATAACACAGATTACTTGTTTTGACAAATATCATATGTTCCCATGTTGTTTTGATGATAGATTGACTTGGCTTGCGTGTGTTTGTAACGTATCCAACCTTTGGGACAGTATACTCTCACCTTTTCCCGGACACCTGATATTGTCATATTGACAGTGATTTATAAACACACGTGCATGATCAAGTCGGAATCATACAATCGACTCTGCTTTTAGCACAGTTTGGTTTGAGTAGCATACACAGAAACGTTATTTTCATGGTGTCAGCGAATGAATCCATCTGAACTAAGGTTGAAGTTGGTGCGATCTTGTATATCCAGACACAGTTGACCGTGTTCGACCTCCCTGTTCACTTCAAGGCACCACACGAGGGGGGGTAGCCTAGTGGTTAAAGCGTTCGCTCGTCACGCCGAAGACCCGGGTTCGATTCCCCACATGGGCACAGTGTGTGAAGCCCATATCTGGTGTCCCCCGCCGTGATGTTGCTGGAATATGTTCAAAGTGGCGTAAACACCAACTCACTCACAAATTCCAGACACCACTCATCCACCATGCGCTCATTAGTCACAGTGATTGAGTGAATTTAGTTTTACGCCGCTTTTAACAATATTCCAGCGATATCACGGCGGGGGACACCAGAAATGGGTTTCACACATTGTACCCATGTTGGGAATCGAACCTGGGTCTTCGGCGTGATGAGCAAACGCTTTAACCACAAGGCTACCCCACCAACCCCTCATTAGCCACCGAAAAATATCATAAGCCTTTCTGTAGACGTGTGCACAGGGGAAGCAGTTGCCTTCATCTGCCGTGTTCATAATTATGAGAATATGTTGTTTGTGGCAACACTGGAACAATTACGTGCTGTTACGCAAATTAGCTGTAGTAACCTCAGAATGAATAAACAATGAAGTATCAGTTAATTGTCACGGGATTACAGTTGTCACGGTGTCGTAACCCAACTAGTCACGGTGATGGTCTAGGACGTCGAAGACGTCACCGAACCATCTGATAATTTTCCGATATCGACCGAGCAGTTATCGGACGCCATGTTTACGGGTCGTACATAGGCTATGTATTCATACACGTGGCGTTTGTGTGAAAAGGCTTAAATTAAAGTTTTCTAATGTCAAATTTGATACTTCATTTAACCAAACAGAAGCAGACATTCTTCAATGTCAGGGTCAAATTATCAATAGCATAGTTTTATTCATTGTAAAAATGCATTTCAAGCAACTGATCAAAATGAAATGGAATGCCTCGTCCTTGATTGATCCTTCTGACTAGCAGCTGATGCCAAATCCACTTTCTGTATAACTTATTATTTATTCAAATATCAAAGAATAAAAATAAACAAAAACCCAAACCACATTCAAATACACACAAACACTGACCTTTAACATGCAGCTGCCTTTATTCAAATTCTAATCAGCAATTTCTTCTCAGAAACTGTAATTTGGCACAGGGCATAATTACCCGAGCCTAAAAACCAAACTTTCATCTTCGGTTACATTTAAACCTTACCAACAAAAAATCCAATTTGGCAGCGTCACTGTTTATTGCAGAGACTATCCTTCATCGTCACATCATGGTGCTTTTGACCCAATCGCAGACTCTAGGTCGGCTCTGCGAGATCACCTCTAACAGAAGCTACCTTCATCATGAGAGGATCTGCGTTGATCCCTGGCGATCGCCCTGAAATCCACGACTGAGCAAGCTCCAGTAAAATAGGAGAGGAAGCAGAATATTGGCTTGTCGTTACGTTGATGGGGTTCTGGTCGTTACTGTTTGTGCTTGTCTAATATAGGAGTGACGAGGTAGGCTATAGCTCGTGTCACCACAGCGGAGCAGACAGGAACTCGGAGCTAGTTTGTGCGGAGTATCCAGGTTAATTTATTCGCACGTGAAACAAGGGGGAGGAGGGGTGTAGTCTGGTGGTTAATGCGTCCGCTTGTCACCCGAGTTCGATTCCCTACTATGGACATAATGTGTGAAGCCCATTTCTGGTTCCCCCCGCCGTGATATTGCTGGAACATCTCTCACTCTCTCACTCACTCACTCACTCAAGGCATCATTCATCCACCATGCGCTCATTAGTGACAGAAAACCACCAGACGCCTTCTGTAGACGTGTACACAGGGGAAGTATCTGTCTTCATCTGATTTCATAGATATAAGAATACGTTGTTTTTCTGGTGTTCCTCCACCGCGATATTGCTGGAATATTGCTAAAATCGGCGTAAAACTAAACTCACTCATTCACTCGTGACTGACTGACTGACTGAGTTTGGTTTTACGCCNCTTTTAGCAATATTCCAGCAACATCACGGCGGCGGACACCAGATATGGGCTTCACACAATGTACCCATGTGGGGATTCGAACCCAGGTCTTCGGCGTAACGAGCCAACGCTTTAACCACTAGGCTACCCCACCGCCTCCATTCACTCGTGAATCAAAAATCTTTTTGAGTTCGATGACACACATGCCAATACAATTTCTGCTGTTTTCAATTAATTTAAATTTCCTTACTCCAAACCAGTTTATAGCTTGCAATAACGACGAACAGAATGTGTTTTGGATGATATCAAAGGTATGCGTTTCTTTGGCACTGACGTTTTATGTTGGAATATATTCTGTACATCTAGATAATTAATAGGTATATATATACTCATTATATTCAAAGAGCTCCTAAATTTCGGTGCAATGATTACATTTCAGTACAACGTGAACCAGTTCCTAAAACAGTGCGATTGCTAATGGACATGATTTGTTAGATGTTACTCCACACAGAAACAAATGACACGTAAAATGTATTTTATGTCTACATCAAAGCTTTCCCTCTAGATCCAGTATAATTTATAATGTACATAATGAACATACACGCACGTAGTTCCACGTGTATTTACCATAATGATTGTACCAAAGCAAACCACACACTGATTAGAATAATATTTCTTTCAATAATTATACAAATCGTCTTTGATTTCGCTGGTCCGAAAGTTATGTCCGCTTCCATGCTAGATTTACTATTTTGTCATCCCACGTATGCCTTAAATTTCCCCGAAACTATCACAGCGCGAAACTTTGACACAAACAGCCATCATATTTTAAAAATTTAGTATTGATTTTTAGATAAATTAAATTTCACGCCTTCTCTATCATCAACATGAAAGCCAACGCGGAGCAATATTTCTTCGTCTTAACTGGCATCGTTATAGAAGCACTGGTCTGTAGGGCTTGGGGAAGTCAATGACATTGGTACCACGGTGTACGAGGGGAGAGAGGGACACAGCAGGCATTGCTAGGCCTGATCGCCTGTGTCATAGCGAACTTGTCTCGGAATGAAACTTCCAAGAGCTTCAATTGAGGATAATCATTCCTTTGACGTTTCCACTGCCATTATTCTTCCAGCAAATCAATCCCAAAATCAGGAGGGTTTTTTGTCCTCTTTGACACTAGTTCTCTTAGCTTGAGGGGACAGACGCCTTAAACGAGACGTTCCTGAGAGGAGGGAAGGTTCACTCTCATATTGATCATGGCAAACAGCCGCCATACCTTCTACCTGGGGAATAGACAGGAAACAGGCCACGCAAGTGGACATGCTTATTGAGTCAAGGCACTCGCAAGCTAATGATAATGCTGCTGATGTTGGTTATGATAATGACCGAATTATGAGACTGAAAAGTTGTTGTTTTAATGATGATCATGATGATCATGATGATGATGACGACGATGATGATGTTGCTACTGATGCTGCTGCTGCTGATGATGATGATGATAACACATTTACGATAACGACGATGGCAGTGATAATCATACTGAGAATAATAATAAAACTTCAAATGAAAACTTCGAATTTTTAGAGATAACAGCCATTAAGTCTTATTGAGACAACTGACATGTTTATTTATTTTTAAAATAATAATCAGAACAACGAATATCAAAATTGCATATGCCTCTCATCGTAGAAAAATAGAAATACGCCCAAAGAATACAGTTCGTTATTTGTATTTATTAATGAACATAATGAAAATGTAAATGTTGAACTAACATTCATTTAAATATGTTGATCTCAAACACAAATCCCCTACCTACTCATCCGCGGACTACATACAAGGACTTGATTACAATCAAAGGCAAACTATCCATCCCGACCCCTAAAATCAAATGGTTCCTCTCTTACCATAATGAAGCGGTAGGGCGCAATCAGTGCGAGATTCTAACTGTGAGTTTGGCGTTCAGAAAGAACTCCAAGTAATATTAATGACATCTGTAGCTAGTATTTCGATCGAAGTAGGTCACTGGGGCAGTAGACTGGCTTGACTGGGTTAATATGTTACTTGACCCCAGTGGAATTGACCATGATTACTTATCATGCACTGACATTTCTTTTCATGACATATATTGGAATGTGGTCGTGACTGACAGACGTGTTGCTGTTATGTGTGGAAGCTTTAGACCTATATTACTTACATTGGGCACAGATGACCCAGTCGCCCAAGGCTCCGTGAGTTGTTGTGCAGTTGCCTCCCTTGGTCACGTTAGGAACGTTCGAATTCCGTTTCGTCTCTAGTATAGTTTGTTGGTGTGTTCTTGTGCTCGTGGGTTTCACTGGGTTAGACATCCGAGACATGAAACTCNCTTTTAGCAATATTCCAGCAACATCACGGCGGCGGACACCAGATATGGGCTTCACACAATGTACCCATGTGGGGATTCGAACCCAGGTCTTCGGCGTAACGAGCCAACGCTTTAACCACTAGGCTACCCCACCGCCTCCATTCACTCGTGAATCAAAAATCTTTTTGAGTTCGATGACACACATGCCAATACAATTTCTGCTGTTTTCAATTAATTTAAATTTCCTTACTCCAAACCAGTTTATAGCTTGCAATAACGACGAACAGAATGTGTTTTGGATGATATCAAAGGTATGCGTTTCTTTGGCACTGACGTTTTATGTTGGAATATATTCTGTACATCTAGATAATTAATAGGTATATATATACTCATTATATTCAAAGAGCTCCTAAATTTCGGTGCAATGATTACATTTCAGTACAACGTGAACCAGTTCCTAAAACAGTGCGATTGCTAATGGACATGATTTGTTAGATGTTACTCCACACAGAAACAAATGACACGTAAAATGTATTTTATGTCTACATCAAAGCTTTCCCTCTAGATCCAGTATAATTTATAATGTACATAATGAACATACACGCACGTAGTTCCACGTGTATTTACCATAATGATTGTACCAAAGCAAACCACACACTGATTAGAATAATATTTCTTTCAATAATTATACAAATCGTCTTTGATTTCGCTGGTCCGAAAGTTATGTCCGCTTCCATGCTAGATTTACTATTTTGTCATCCCACGTATGCCTTAAATTTCCCCGAAACTATCACAGCGCGAAACTTTGACACAAACAGCCATCATATTTTAAAAATTTAGTATTGATTTTTAGATAAATTAAATTTCACGCCTTCTCTATCATCAACATGAAAGCCAACGCGGAGCAATATTTCTTCGTCTTAACTGGCATCGTTATAGAAGCACTGGTCTGTAGGGCTTGGGGAAGTCAATGACATTGGTACCACGGTGTACGAGGGGAGAGAGGGACACAGCAGGCATTGCTAGGCCTGATCGCCTGTGTCATAGCGAACTTGTCTCGGAATGAAACTTCCAAGAGCTTCAATTGAGGATAATCATTCCTTTGACGTTTCCACTGCCATTATTCTTCCAGCAAATCAATCCCAAAATCAGGAGGGTTTTTTGTCCTCTTTGACACTAGTTCTCTTAGCTTGAGGGGACAGACGCCTTAAACGAGACGTTCCTGAGAGGAGGGAAGGTTCACTCTCATATTGATCATGGCAAACAGCCGCCATACCTTCTACCTGGGGAATAGACAGGAAACAGGCCACGCAAGTGGACATGCTTATTGAGTCAAGGCACTCGCAAGCTAATGATAATGCTGCTGATGTTGGTTATGATAATGACCGAATTATGAGACTGAAAAGTTGTTGTTTTAATGATGATCATGATGATCATGATGATGATGACGACGATGATGATGTTGCTACTGATGCTGCTGCTGCTGATGATGATGATGATAACACATTTACGATAACGACGATGGCAGTGATAATCATACTGAGAATAATAATAAAACTTCAAATGAAAACTTCGAATTTTTAGAGATAACAGCCATTAAGTCTTATTGAGACAACTGACATGTTTATTTATTTTTAAAATAATAATCAGAACAACGAATATCAAAATTGCATATGCCTCTCATCGTAGAAAAATAGAAATACGCCCAAAGAATACAGTTCGTTATTTGTATTTATTAATGAACATAATGAAAATGTAAATGTTGAACTAACATTCATTTAAATATGTTGATCTCAAACACAAATCCCCTACCTACTCATCCGCGGACTACATACAAGGACTTGATTACAATCAAAGGCAAACTATCCATCCCGACCCCTAAAATCAAATGGTTCCTCTCTTACCATAATGAAGCGGTAGGGCGCAATCAGTGCGAGATTCTAACTGTGAGTTTGGCGTTCAGAAAGAACTCCAAGTAATATTAATGACATCTGTAGCTAGTATTTCGATCGAAGTAGGTCACTGGGGCAGTAGACTGGCTTGACTGGGTTAATATGTTACTTGACCCCAGTGGAATTGACCATGATTACTTATCATGCACTGACATTTCTTTTCATGACATATATTGGAATGTGGTCGTGACTGACAGACGTGTTGCTGTTATGTGTGGAAGCTTTAGACCTATATTACTTACATTGGGCACAGATGACCCAGTCGCCCAAGGCTCCGTGAGTTGTTGTGCAGTTGCCTCCCTTGGTCACGTTAGGAACGTTCGAATTCCGTTTCGTCTCTAGTATAGTTTGTTGGTGTGTTCTTGTGCTCGTGGGTTTCACTGGGTTAGACATCCGAGACATGAAACTCTTCGGGCTTTCCTTCCGCATTAGCCTGACACGGGGTGATAGTCAGTGAGTGAGTATGGTTTTACGTCGCTTTGAGCAATATTCCAGCAATATCAGAGCGGGGGATACCGGAAATGGGCTTCACACATTGTGCTCATGTGGGGAATCGAATCCGGGTCTTCGGCGTGACGAGCGAACGCTTTTAACCACTAGGCTACCCCGCCGCCCCGGAGTGATAGAACTAAAATACTGATCAAAGCGGTGTTAAACCCAACTCACTCACTCACCTGACACCAGTCTGTATATGCAGCACATGGACATGATAGAGTGTCTCAGTTTCTGAACATTGCAGAGACAAAGACAGGTTTCACGATCACAGAATCTCGCAGAACAATCTTTTATGTAAAACTGGACACTTGCAGGGGTTAAAAATATTTTCAAAACTCCGCTGGACACAGGTCCAGTAAAATTTCAAAATCCACTTGACCAAATATTAATTTTACTTGACCACAATTAACAATTTGAGTTGGCACCAATTGCATTTCTATTTCATCATCAAAATACATGTATCAAACCATTGCAGTAGTTTGGCACTACTGTACTACGGTAAAGTTTAATGTGGATATTTACTTGACCGACCAGACAATTCCACTCGACCCGGGCGTCGGGCAATGGTATTTTTCAACTCCTGGAGTTGTCAACGCCAAAATTAGACTCAATTATCCGTTGAAACAGATTCCATTGGGAATATAAAACAAAACATCAATGAAAAATTATGTGAATGGATCACCGTAAACCTCAACGACAGACAGCAACCAGCCCCGAAACCGAAAATGCTTGTCTTAAGAGGCTACTAACGGGATCGGGTAGTCAGGCTCGCTGACTTGGCTGACACATGTCATCGTATCACAATTGCGTAGACCGATGCTCATACTGTTGATCGCAGGATTGTCTGGTCCAGATTCGATTATTTACAAACCGCCGCCATATAGCTGGAATATTGCTGA
>VKKT01001196.1:195383-206026 GCA_008038995.1 Haliotis laevigata
CCTAGTGGTTAAAGCGTCCGCTCGTCACACCGAAGACCCGGGTTCGATTCCCCACATGGGTAGAATGTGTGAAGTCCATTTCTGGTGCCAACCGCCGTGATATTGCTGAAATATTACTAAAAGCGGCTTAAAACGTAACTCACTGGCTCACTTGTATGACGTCAACAAGAGCGGACATTTTCAAGATTCAGGCATAAAACCTTCAAGCACTCACATAAGTATCCATAATCAATATTTAGTGTAATTTAGTTATTGTAATAACATCCTTGACCCTCCTCCTAGTTGACTGCATCAGACATTGAATTTGACGTTTATGTATTGCGTTCCGTTCCTGATGGAGGGACGGGATCGGATGGTCAGGCTCGCTGACTTGGTTGACACGTGTCATCGGCTCCCAATTGCGCAGATCGATGCCCATGCTGTTGATCACTGGATTGTCTGGTCCAGACTCGATTATTTACAGACCTCCGCCATGTTGCTGGAATATTGCTGAGTGCGGCGTAAAACTAAACTCACTCACTCCTGATGGAGGGTTTGTTCTAATACATCATGATTTTGTACTGGCGGATCGCCATGGTATTTCCTGCTGCCATAATATCCCAAACATACTTTAGGAGGTTGAGATCTGGACTCCTGGCGGGCCACGTTCGAGTTGCTACCCCTTCTTGGCGTAAGAAGTCACCAATGGCACGCGTACGATGTGCCCAAGCATTGTCGTCTATGAAGACTGACTTTGTGTTCAGAGAATGATGATCGAACACACTGTCTATGGTGTCTAGGCTTCTCCATTTAAATTTTGTCTGATAGTCACATGGTCAGGTTTACAGTCACGGGAGATGTACCCCGACATCATTTGATGAATCCCCGCCAAACGGTACTTGCTCCAAGATATTCCGGTGTGCATGGTGCAGTGTTTCTGCGGCGTCAAACACGAGCTCGGCCATCAGTCACGAACAGAAGACATCGACTTTCTCCGACCAGTAGACACTTCCCCATGACCTCAAACTCCAGTGACGTCAAGCTTGACACCAAGTTAGCCGTGCTGATATGTGCTTGTGCTCTGGGGGGATAACAACGGACGTCTGATATGTCGTCTGGCTCTATAATCGATTTTGGTCCGTTCTGCTGGACCAAGCCGGATGTGGAAGCCGCTCTGTTTCTGACACGCCACTTGACATGAACGGATGAAGTCCTGTGATTCTCAGAAGGGCTGTATCCACCTTTGGAGTTGTCACCCGTGGTAGACCTGTACGCTGACTGTCAATAATTCGCTGATATTTTCTTGTCAATCGGTTCATAACCGATGGATGACAACCAACATCTCTTACAATGTCCCCCAACAACATGCCAACATTCCGCATACCAATAACTTGCCACCTCATAGCAGTTGTCAGTTAAGGAGGCCCCATATTTGCTTATCAGCAACGAAATCAATTTATTTTCCAAGTTATCGAGCTGTAAGAACAGTTTTCTCAAACCTGATATTTGCTTGATGACTGGTGCACGTATTGCACGTGATGCTTGCCTTTGATCGTAGCACGTTCACGCCTAAAATCAATGCATGAGGCGCCCGAAGGGTAAAATAATTATGCAAACAAAAGTAATTATGATATGAATTTAAATGGCCATGTGGAGGTTGAAATCAAAGGTACGATACTTTATTTCCTTATGTGTTATATTTTACTAAACAGCATTATGTTAATCGTTTATGGTTATGGCAATGTTACTATCATCCTTCATTATACCAGGGAGACCATATAACGTTGCAGATTATATCTGATTATACAAAGGATAAGAATGGCGGTGGGTAGCCTAGTGGTTAAAGCGTTCGCTCGTCACGCCGAAGGCCCAGGTTCGATTACCCATATGGGTACAATGTGTGAAGCCCATTGCTGTGTCCCCCGCCATGATATTGCTGGAATGTTGCTAAAAGTGACCTTAACCATACTCACTCAAGCAATATCATATGTTCCAAAAGCAAACCATGCCTGTCATAAATGTAGCTTCTCTTCCAACTAACAGTATCGTATCGTATGTGTTTTTACCTCGATGTTGAGTCAGTATCATCGACGGGCCCTTAGGAGCTGGCTAAAACGGCACATCAGCATAACGTCATCGAACACGGGAAAAAAACACCTTATTCGTAGAAGAACGACTTGATTAAAATTGAGGAAAGGAACTTCAAAGTTTGTGATGTTTTAACACATAAGTTAGGCGAGTAAATCTTGGGGTAGATTTTAATTTTGTAATGTATGCATGCATATAGGGGATTAAAATCGCAAAATTATTTGTTTTCATGATAACTTACCAGTTTAATGACATTATTACTTGCTTTCATTACTGTATTTCTTTGTTCTTTGCAAATTATAATTTATGACACAATTATCTGTCAACGAAACAAACTTTCCTCGCATAACTATACATTATATTTCGTTTAACGTTGTTCCATACTGTGGCATTGTGGCTGTTTAATTTTTGTTGTCTTTATCCGACTGTCGTCGTCTGCGCCGAACCGCGGACATCGTATTCATATCATGAACTCTCCCACCTTGAGTTGCTTGTGGATATCCATGTTCTTGTCTTTGTAGTCGTCAACCTAGTTCATCTGCCCTCAGCCTGGTTTCCTGGATACATTGCGCTAGCGCTTCACTGCTGTCGTTACACGAGCGAAGACGCAGCATACCCAGGGAACCGTGTAGCTGTCATTTGTCAGCGAGGCTGACGTATCTCATTCAGACCATTCAACAAATTCCATATTTGTTTTAATCAAAATTTCATTTTTTTAAGTCAGCATGTTAGATAACATGTGGAGTTCACAAAATGGCTAACCATTAGTGAGATAATAGAAAATATCCTAAACCTTAAAAAAAAAATTCCTTATCTTCTGTTTACATTTTTGTTCGGCTCCACGTGCCGCTGTCCAACCTCGATGGAGATGGCAATACGGCCACTTTCGTTCACTTTCATGCATAAAGATTTATTTCATACTCCTCAGTGTTGCAGGTGCCATACCTTTGAACTAGATGGGTCGTTGGAGAAGACAATCTGTTCAGATTACAGTTAAAGCGCGTTTGTTTACAAACAAATCCTGTCACGTGATGTGCAAAGTAGCTATGGCTTAGACAGGTCCCCGGTTCCACAGCTTTTCCGAGCAATTTAAAGAAACGACGAAAACCAGTCTGTAAACAGAGGCTGTATAATAAATATAGATTATATGGTCTCTGCTACAGTGAATGTCTAGGTAAATGTATACGTTGTTAAAGTGTCAATGACGGAGTGAGTTGTTCAAGATCATATGATATGTCACCGTGCTGGAGGGAGCTCACATTGGGGAGTGAGCTATAGTTCGTAAGCTGATACCCAACAGCCTTCCAAACAACACAAATTTCTGAACCGATGGAGTGAGCGAGTATGGTTTTACGACGCTTTTAGCAACATTCCAGCAATACCAAGGCGGTGGACACTAGAAATGGACTTCACTAATTGTATCCATGTGGGGAATCGAACCGGGGTCTTCAGTGTGACGAGCGAACGCTTAACCACCAGGCTACGTACCCCACCACCCGCAAACCGAGGAAACAATCGTACATCTTGCAGCCATTCATGAACGACTCATTGCCCATCTAAAAGTATATCAATTTGATATAGGATTGTATATATATTATCGATAAATTATGACACAACCGTGAAGATCCGGGTTAGCATTGGTCTTCAGTAACCCATGCTTGTCGTAAGAGGCGACTAACGGAATCGGGTGGTCAGACTCACTGACTTGGTTGACACATGTCAAGTACCGTATCCCAATTGCGTAGATCGATGCTCATGCTGTTGATCACAGGATTGTCTGGTCGAGACTCGATTATTTACAGACGGCCGTCATATAACTGGAATATTGCCGAGTGTGGCGTTAAACAACAGTCAACCAACCTAAATTATGATAAATAAAACACAATCCCATTCCATTATTCCATTTATTACTTGTGTGTGTGCGTACGTGCGCGTGTGTGTGTTTAACCCATAAAGATAATTTAAGTAGGTATATGATGTTAACAGAGCCTCAGGAAAACACGTTTTTAATACATGTCTTTTGGAAATGTATTACTCTTGCATTGCCTACTTGAAGTACTACTGTAATAGCTTTTAGTATTTAGATCAAAATTGATATAGGTTTTGTATGATTATGTATTGTTTTGAAACTCGTTTCACATTTCATCTATCACCTATTAGTACATATCAAAATGGATATTAAACTAAATAAGTCAATAGGGGAACCTCATCAGTCGTTTTGTAAACAAACGCACGTGTGCGTGTGTGGCTCTATCTCAGCTAACAACGCATATTAATAGAAAACAATTCCATTAACTGTGTACTTTTTAATATTAAAATGACGGTTTAGATTTTTCACGATTTTTAAACTAGCACATTTTACCTGACATATTTAAGTTCACGGGATTGTATTTTCAAAGTATCTCAATCCTTACACTCATTTTGATTAGTTGTATTTTCGCGCATTCCAGTGATAACGACTGAAAATTCATCGATAGAGGGAGGAGTCTTCTTACAGATTACCGGAAAGGAGCGATTGGTGACGAATTATTTTAGAAGATTAACTGAGTTAGACACTACGTAAAGTTTTGCCATTCAACCTAGAATGACTTAGGGACTTAGAAATAAATGCGACACTGAAACGCAAACAACAAACATTTAGAATTTTGATGTAAAATAGCAACCAATAGAAACGCATGTAACAGAGCCATTATGTGATTCATCCACAGCCATCGTCTCATTGACCTGTACCGACTCATAAAATGGGATACGGGAGACGGGACCCAGCTTATGCAGTTCGTTGATGTGCCTGCGATATTTCCCGACATTGGCACTCGTTTGTCTGTTCGGCACAACTGTTTTGAAGTCGTTGGGCTTGTTGGGTGTGTATATTTGCATGCATTTCTGTAATGATGTGTGTTGGTGTAGGGACTTTATGTTTTATTTAAATGGAAATTAATGTCTGACGATTTGTAAGACCGAGGCGAGATGCTGCCTTTGTTCTCGACTAGTTCGCAAACTATGATGCGATAAACGAAAGCGCATTAGTCGCTTTTTATTTACAATATAACGTACAATACATCTATTATATATGGTCTCTGCTTTCATCAACGCAAAGGGGGTTTAAAAGAAACACAGTTTTGGAATTTATATGGAATGAACAATTGTCAAGAAAGTTTGTGATGTCACAGACTTGTGTGTATACAATTATGACAGTAACCTAATGATTTCACCAGAGTATTATGTTGACTTTTGTTACTTGTTTGTTGACTGTATAACGCTGCATTCAGCAGTTTCCCAGCTTTATGACGGCAGTGTGTAAATACTCGAGTCTGGATCAATGGGTTAGAATTGATCTACAGTATCCCATGCTTGTCATAATTTAAGGCTACAAACGGCATTGGGTAGTCAGGCTCGCTGACTTGGTTGACATGTCATCATATCCCAATTGTGTAGATCGATGCTCTTGCTGTTAATCATTGGATTGTCTGGTTCAGACTCAAATTATTTACAGACTTTACGCTTTATAGCTGGAATACTGCTGAGTGGGGCGTAATCTAAACTTATTCACTCATTTTATCAGAAACATAAGATTCGTTATTAGGACAAAATATGTGTTATAGGAAATACACATTTGTTATACCATTCTATTATTACGAATATTGGCGATGAACAGAAAAAAAATATTAGGTGTTGTAACAAGTGTGCATTTGTTATTACGAAAATGTATTTCTGATACTTACTTCAAGTTCGCAATGTTACTAAGTGTGAGAAACGAGTCCACCATTCATGAGGCTACGGTCTGTCTTTTATCTACACCATTGAGGAAAACGATTAAAAAAATCCATTCTTTCTTTTATGCTTTTATCTGACATTTTATAACATAACAATAATCGAAAAGTTGAGGAAGAAATAGTTCGTCAAGTGAGTGAGTGAGTTTAGTTTTATGCAACACTCAGCAATATGCCAGCTATATGGCAATGGTCTGTAAATAATCGGATCTCGACCAGACATCCAGGGATCAACAGCATGAAGATCAATCTTCGCAATTTGGAAACGATTAATGTGTCCACCCAGTCAGCTCGCTTGACCATCCGATCCCGTTAGTCGCCTCTTAATTTCTCCCAGATGAGCGGGATGTAGTGTGAACTTTTGTTTACAATTAAAGTGATAATTATGTTTTAACTTTCAGGTCTACCAAAGAAAACTTTCCCCCTGTGCAGAAAAACGCAGAAAAGCCCACATTAATTGTGGAAATAGCAACATAAACACATTATCTTGCTACTGAAACAGTAAAAACGTCAACGAAAAACTATGAAACTGCAACATTTTTATATCAACGAACTTTGACCTCTACTGCGCATGCCCATTACGATCCGGGCTTCTTTCCAATTTCCAAGCAACCATGAATCGCCTCGCGCAGAAAAAGTATTAAATATGTCGAAATAATTGCTGTCAATCGTTTCATACGAATGGAAAGTAAACTAAACAAGTGTGCACACAAGTATCATGATGATAAATGCCAAGTAACACAACAGAAATACTTAAAGAGAAAGGTAACTTTTGTTCAAGCTGGTAAATGTCAACATGCGGTCAAGCTCGCCTCTTCCATGTGCGCATGCGCAAAATCAAAGTTGCGGGTTCCTCGTTTTATGATGCAGTGTTAGCGATTTAAAGTTGCCGTTTTTACTGTTTTAGCAGCGAGGTATTATGTTTATGATGCTATTTCCACGATTAATGTGGGCTTTTCTGCGTTTTTTCTGCACAGTGGGAAAGTTTTCTTTGGTAGACCTGACTTTGTTTAAAGAGTAATGACCCTCAAATGAGCTCACCTTACTCACCACCAAAGTAAACTATTACATTTCAGTAACTGGATGTCGTTGAAGGAGAATAGTATTTTGATTGTGTATGACGTCATAATGCATCATAGTGACGTCGTCATTGTTCAGACATTCCAATGATTAACATCATGAAGATCGGTCTATGCACCTTGGACACAATGTCAACCAGCCGTCCAGCATAACGGCTGATCCAACAGTTGAACATTGATTAGGTCTTCGTTACAGAGGAGAACATAACTTCATATTTGTATATGCCTATCACCCAGACTGAACAATACTCTGAGTGATAACAAGGGCAGCAAAAACTCCACTATGATGTGAATACAACATATGTCATGAATACTGGGTAACAAATACGAAAATTGGGTAACAAATACAATTTAGGAATTATTAATGACAGTTGGTACAGATTTGGCACCAAATATCTGTCTCTGAGAATGTCGTTATTACTTCCTGTACTGATCTTTTACAAATTATACATGTTCTTTTTGTTGTGATGATCTTGACTTGATACTCCAGGAAATCAGTGTGAAAATGAAGGAAAAAACTGAGTCACTCACTGTCCAGTGTGTCAGTACTGCAGCTGATTTGCTTGTCTTTCCACTCTGAATATAGTTTACCACAAGTCTTTGTGTTAGACGGGGGCGGTGGGGAGGCCTAGTGGTTAACGCCTCTGCTCGTAACACCGAAGGCCTGTGTTCAATTCGGCACACAGGCAAAATAACTGTGAAGCCTATTTCTGGTGTCCTCCACCATGATATTGCTGGAGTATTACTAAAAGATAGCGTAAAACCCAATTCACTTAATCACTTATGTTAGACATTGGAATTCCATTTGGCGTGCTTAGAAATCTAATACTTTGGTTCTCTTTGTTCACAGATTCACACCTGCAATGCCTCGACTGTCTAAAGAACAGAGAGAGGAAGTGAAGGAAATGCTAGACAAAGGCTTCTCTCAGAATGAAATTTCCAGAAGAATGAATACATCTCGGAAAACAATCCACGATTTGGCCCGCAGGTTAAAAACAACGGGGTCGACTGATGACCACCCGCGCACAGGGCGACCTCGGATCATCCCGAGCCGAGATGAAACGTGGCTAGAATGTGCTGACAAAGAGAGGCCATTCGTATGTGCAGAGTGTGGCAAAACTTTCAAACTTTTCCATAGTCTCAAGAGGCATATAATGACTCACCAGGACGAACGCCAATACAAATGTGATCAGTGTGGCCGAGGTTTTATTAGTTCTGCTAATTTCAAGCGACACATGCGTACTCATACTGGAGAAAAACCTTATATTTGTGAATACTGTGCTCGAGGTTTTGCTGACTTGGGTTCTGTAAGGATACACATCCGTACTCACACGGGAGAACGTCCTTACAAATGTCACCTGTGCAGCAAGACATGTGCAACAGCTGGCAATCTCCACGCTCACATGAAAATACATAGAGATAAGAATGGAGGAGAGGTACCCCAGCCATTATTGGTGAATGCCCCAAGATACAAATCTGTGCCTATCTTTCCACAGATGGAACTGTTGAAAGCTAGAAACCAACAAGCATTGAAAGGACAGTCAGATAATGCTGAGGATAGTGAAGCATTTGATGAAGATATGATTGTCAAAGAGGAGAATGAATCTAATGAATGTAATGAGGACGGCCTTGAGGACCACCAAGATGAGGACTGCCTTGAGGACCATCAAGATGAGGACCACCAAGATGATCCACATATGCTCAGTGTGGATGTGTCTTCCAGTTCTGTAACCAATTTTCAAAAGTATCTGCCACCTGAAAAAGACCCTGATGCGTTTGAGGATCAACCTAAAGACATGGACTTTCAGAAGAGGTTCTGCCAAGCAGTTGTAGCATCTTCTGAATCTGAACTGCCTATTCCTGTTGACCATATCAAGAAAGAACCTGACTTTGAGGAAGAGAGAAACTGATGTGGCTGTTCTACTGAGTGCCCAACCTTTTCTTGTCATGTGTGTCTAGGTCTGAGTGACTGCAATAAGCTGTAATCTTGTAGTTCCATGCTTGTGGGTTTCTTTAAGGAACATGACCTGCATTACTGAGGATGTAATCCAATATTAACCTGCTACCTCGATGTAACAGACATCTGCTGTGGTCAAGTGAACAGAGCATCTGTTCCAAGAACAGGAGCTTGTCTGTTCATTCCTCTAGCCATGTTACACCAAAAACCTATGATTTTTCTGTTTTGTTTTGTATGCCCTAATGTCGTGATCATGGAGGTGACATTCGCAACTTGTATACTGTGGTTGTTTAATGCTGCAATAAAATATTTCAGCTATGCCCCTGCAGTCTGTAAAATATTTGTGGTGGAGGGTTAACTCATATGCTGCTGATGAATGCCCCACACAGTCAGACAAACCGGTGGTTAACGTGTTCAATGTCCAAGACTGTTAGACAAACCTGTGGTTAATGACATGATGAACATGTCACTCGGTCAGACAAACCTGTGGTTGATGACATGATGAATGTGTCACTTGATCAGACAAACCTGTGGTTAATGGCATGATGAATGTGTCACTCTGTCAGACAAACCTGTGGTTCATGGCATGATGAATGTGTCACACGGTCAGAAAAGCCTGTGGTTGATGATGATGCATATCCCACACAGTCAGATAAACCTGTGGTTAATGACAAGTTGAATGTGCCACATGGTCAAACAAACCTGTGGTTAATGACATGATGAATGTGCCATACGGTCAGACAAACCTGTGGTTTATGGCATAATGAATGTGCCACACGGTCAGACAAACCTGTGGTTAATGACATGATTAATGTGCCACATAATCTGACAAACCTGTGGTTAATGACATGATGAATGTGCCACACGGTAAGACAAACCTGTGGTTAATGACATGATGAATGTCCCACATAGTCTGACAAACCTGTAGTTAATCGCATGATGAATGTGCCACACGGTCAGACAAACCTGTGGTTAATGACATGATGAATGTCCCACACGTTCAGACAAACCTGTGGTAAATGACATGATGAATGTGCCACACGGTCAGACAAACCTGTGGTTTATGACATGATTAATGTCCCACACGTTCAGACAAACCTGTGGTTAATGACATGATGAATGTGCCACATGGTCAGACAAACCTGTGGTTTATGACATGATGAATGTGCCACATAGTCAGACAAACCTGTGGTTTATGACATGATTAATGTGCCACACGGTAAGACAAACCTGTGGTTAATGACATGATGAATGTGTCACACGGTCAGACAAACCTGTGGTTAATGACATGATGAATGTGTCACACGGTCAGACAAACCTGTGGTTAATAACATGATGAATGTCCCACACGGTAAGACAAACCTGTGGTTAATGGCATGATGAATGTGTCACACGGTCAGACAAAGCTGTGGTTAATGACATGATGAATGTGTCACACGGTCAGACAAACCTGTGGTTAATGACATGATGAATGTGCCACACGGTCAGACAAACCTGTGGTTAATGTCATGATGAATGTGCCACACGGTAAGACAAACCTGTGGTTAATAACATGATGAATGTCCCACGCGGTCTGACAAACCTGTGGTTAATGACATAATGAATGTGCCATACGGTCAGACAAACCTGTGGTTAATGCACATAATGAATGTCCCACGCGGTCTGACAAACCTGTGGTTTATGATTTGAAGAATATGCCACACGGTCTGACAAATCTGTAGTTAATGACGTGATGAATGTATCACACGGTCAGACAAACCTGTGGTTAAT
>VKKT01001197.1:75137-87617 GCA_008038995.1 Haliotis laevigata
AAGCCAAAATCCCTGCTCAGAATATGCACCACTAACTTACTGAATGTCTTGTTTATTGCATCGTGTACAATAACGACACGCACCAAAACACGCTGAATCGCCAGTCTTTCCCAGACACTGACACCCAACTGCCATTATGAGTTATGGTATTATACGTACATTTATTCATCGCAAACAGGCCAGTGTCGTGCCTGTTCACCATTGATACTGGCCATGACATACCTCGCACTGAAACGAGCCAGCGACCTGATTGGCTATAAGTGAAATATGTTCTATCAGATAGCTGGTTCTTCACTGTCTGGGCTGAAATCCTACGCTATGAAATCCTACTGAAATCCTCCACTGTGGCACCTGGTCATGTAGGTCACGTGTTGACACCTGGTCTGGGTAGGTCACGTGTTGACACCTGCGTCTGATAACGGTTCCATAGTCCTGTAATGACGCTTAGCTAAACGTGGAAAAACAGGCTACGGCCGAGGACGAGTCGTCTGTCTACAAAGTGTGTTGTTGCGTTTCGTTGTTGTCACTTTTCACCTGTTGTGATGACAAATGAAAACAGCCGAACAATTTATATTGCACGTTTAGTTCATGCTGGTGTGAACTGTTCTTCAGTAACCCATGCTTGTAAGAGGTGACTAACGGGATCGGTTGTCAGGCTCGCTGACTTGGTTGATACATGTCATCGTATCCCAACTGCGTTGATCACTGGCTTGTCTGGTCCAGACTCGATAATTTACAGACCGCCGTCATATAGTTGGAATATTGCTGAGGGCGACGAAAAAGTAAACTCACTCACTGTTGCGTTTCTTTTTGTGCAGAGTATATTTTGTCGAACAAATGGCAGAATGTTATCTGAAAGCATAAAAGAAGTATTCTGTCACAGATATGCCATTAAAAATTGCGATGTGTTTTGGATTGTGGAAATAGTTTCACCGAGTTTCGGGCAGAGGAGCACTCTGTCAGTACAACACTTCACATTGGTCTGTTGGCATCGCACTTCCAGCTGAAGAGGTACCCATCCTCCACTGTGTAAACACTACATATAGACGTTAGGCTGAGTAAGGACTGTGAACCAACGCGGGATATTCAATGCAAGGTTACCTGGTTTATCTATACTGCTGATAATAAACAGATTCATGATATTCAAGTCAGAAACGATGTCTGGATAACGAGATGATGAAGATGTATAGTAGATAAACCAAGAAACGGTGGTATTGCGTACGTACGCAAAACTCTTAGTGAGTGGCTCTTTGACAGACTGTAACCACCATGTACATGTGACATTCATTAGATCATGCTTCCATTGTTTCATTGCGAAGTGCGGGAGATATAGATAGATGGATGAATGGGTTGTTGGTTGGTTGGTTGGTTGGTTGGATGGATGGATGAATTGATAGATGGATGGACGGATGGGTAGATACATATACATGTAGATGCTTTTTCTGTTTATAATATGTTAGATGTACACATTTTTTGCGGGTTAAAGCGTATCTAGTGAGTCTTAAATCCAGGAATGAATCCATCCATCCATCATATCATCCATGAATCCACCCGACCACCTGTCATCAGTATGTTGATGACAGAAGCCGTCGAGGATGGCACGGAACCTGTTGCGGTATTCAATGTATGCGGTGCAGATAGGTGGACCGCTGGAGCCCCTTGCTCCACATTGTTGTCAGTGATGGTTGATATATTGCCTGAAGATGAGGACGTCATATCTCATCAGCCTCTGGTGAGGTGTTGCACGATGAATGTGTCCCCGGAGGCTAATGGGATTCCCATCTGCTTGGCGTGGCCTGTGAAACGGCGTAGGGTGAGCTACAAGTGTGAAGTAAATGTTAATCGTCGTCTCAGTAGTATATACAAATAAGTGATGAAGTCGTCCTGGCCACAAATAACAGTAACATAGAATACCACTGATGATTATAAACGTTACCAACTGATACAGTGATATTCAAAATCCTTATAGTCCACCAGCAACCATATCAAGTTCCCTGTCTCGGGATCAAGGTGGAACATCATGCCGGTATGAACAATATTTAATTTTTGTCACAATTTGCCCCGCAATATAGTTGGAATACTTCTGAGCGTCACAAACAAAATACAAACCGCCTGCTTAATGTGGGTTGAAGGACCAGAGAAAAGGTTTTTGAAAGGAACGGAACATAGTGACAAAGCAAGTGAACTGTAGAACTGAAGATTGTCATGGTCTTTTCTGCGCGAAGCTTGATGTTTAACGGTTACTCAACAGACGAGTAACCGTTAAACGAAAGAGAAAGTGTAAGGTTGTTATTTCATGCTTGGTATAATCTTGTCACATAACGGTACTGTAAATCTATCCCAGGATCAATGCGATGTAGCAGGAACCATTATCTCGACGCTATCAGAGACCTACAATGACATCCTATTAGTGATCATTAATATACGAAAACCAGTATACTAATATATCTCAGAGGATTAGCCCCGGTATAAAATAATGTACGTGTGATGGTCCAGAAAGTTACGATTATATTTTTTACATGAGACAGGCTCGAAACTGTTGGAGGGCTTCTGTTCAATATTCATTCTACGGGAGGCTTTCATTATGAATGCGCGTGACCAATCTTCAACTAGGATTCATCTGACGTTGTTTGGTGACATAGAACGTTAATGACAAACCCACGCGCTGTGACATCTCAATTACATTTACGTAATGATGGCGATAAGAAGAGATGTATGTGTATCTGATTGAAATGAAACCAATAACTGAGCCAATAATATATTATTTTATGTCGAACGAAGGTGACTAATATTCTATATTATTGATATATGTTTCTACGTTTGACTGCAGCAGTATATGTGAGGATGTGATGTCCGAACTGAGCCGTAATCTAATTTCGCTGGAGACGGTGATATTACAACGCTGGTAAACACTGAATTAACACGCTATGTCACCAATAGACGTGTTAGTGCACAGTGTGGTTGCCTGAATAACTAACAGCTGAAGGTGTTGTCCTTATTGTCAATAACATCCCTTGATAGACCGAACATATTCAATTTCAGTTCAATTTCAAAGCTTCAAAAAACCAGGACAAAGCAAGCACGTTGGATTTAAGGGTTTATTGGCCATATACATTTAAACTGAGTTCACTGGGGTTTTTTTAACATCTCATTGTGAGTGGTTTCCAAGATGGAGTATGGTGGTTCTTGGCAACCGCTGCTTTAACTGACGGGCACTCCGCGCTGATGTCAGTTCCAACAATAATGGAGCTTCTTTTAATTGAATAATGGAAAGATGGCATACAGGAAGCATACATTGGAGCAGGGTACTAGATCACTTATTGTTAGTAATGACCAGTATTACAATAATATTATCATTTACCTGACCGTTGTGCATAGAATTATCCTCAAATAATACAGCACTGTACTTGCATGAGTAGTAGCAGATGCACGTGTTGACACTGCACCTGGTTAGTGATTACAGTGAAACCATTACACAGCAGTGGATAATGACAGACCGCTAAGATGAATAGCAAGTTGCTGACCATGTCACCTACTTGTTACACCAGCATGTGTGCGGTAGTCTGACCTCACGCTGAATCTATTCCTGATGTGATAAATCGTCATAGTGGAGTGGGACCAAGCCAAATACAACTAGACTGATCGAAGACTTCCAAACAGGCTGAAAGTCAGTTCCAGGATTGACACGAGATACCACCATGCGCATCGGGTAGGGGGGACCATTAGATGTCGGGAACAGTGTCAAAAGGCTCTTTCTGTATCATGGAAAGAACGTTACCGAGTCAAGCACTTAGTGGTGGCATGCTGAGCATGCCTTATGACGGTATGATGCTCTTTATCCAAGGATTCGAAAAGACAGCCCACAGACTGAAAATACTAAAACATCACACTTCATCAATAAAATGCGGCATTTCGTTTTACGTTCGTATGCCCACTTGCTTTGAAATTCCTATTTGTTTCCTGTTTGTGGGCATCAACCACCACATCAATTTGAAATTGTTTAAGAATATGCATCCCCATTTTTTTCCAAATCTTTTATTCCAAGTCAAGATGCAGATGTAGTTTGTGCTGGTAATCTGTGTGATGCATAAGCCATGATGAAATTACAGAGTTAGAAACAATACTGCCACATGCAAGCTGATATGGTATTGTAAACAGGATGACGTCTTCTGTTTCGTCAGACATTCCTGTTCCTGAAAAAGTGTGGTGGTCTATCGGGTGAAAGAAGGAGCGAAACCAGAAACTATAGATTCATTTTGTTTTCAAGGATACATTTAAATATATTCCCGTGTACAGCGTTTATGAAGCCGATGTTGTTGTTCTTACAGCTGACCATATTTTATGCATTTGTGTGATGAGGTCACCGCTGTCGGCGATTCTTCTTCTTCTTTTTCTTCTTCTTTTCATTTTCCCTGGGGTCGGAGTCTCTGTAGACATGCCTTTTGAAACTTTGTCCTAATGAGCAGCAGAGTTGTTATCGGGAAACTAAAAAGGTTCACTGCTTTGTAGAACGTTGAGTTTCTATACCCGTTCCCATCAGCCAGGCATAAGAACATTGATCGTGATTCGTAGACCCCGGTATTTTTTTTATAAATTTCTTGGTAAAAAGCCAGATCAGATGATGGCAATCAGATAGATACATTCCTGACCTTATCACAATAGTGACAGACAGAACGTTTACACATGTAACTCATGGATTTTAATACATCTCAGACATTACAGCTCATACCTTCAAAATACTTTGTCAAATATCTATTTGGCTGTTCTTTTTGCAAGCACATCGCGGGCCGCTCGTCTAACCCATTGAATAAAACCACCGTCATATTAATAAAATACGGCAAGAAACTTCAATCTCACGAAATGGACGACAAGGTCACTCCCAAAAATGGTTGGAGACGTGATTACGTCAAGTGTATCCGACTTGCGTGAAGCATTTCGCCATAAATTCAAACGCCTCTGCCACAAAAGCTGATTACTTTGATTGGACTACTCGATATGTTTTTCCTGGCAACAACCAGGCACAGTTGGGCGTCCTAACCTCCATCTGATGTTAGATACAAGGATCGGGTGTCCCGACGGTGGGCGTCGACAGGCTTGCAGTTATTCATGGAAGATCCTGTATATGCCAAGCCTTATCTGTGGTTGTTATCCCCAAGGAATGAATCACTGACTGATTCTACGGAAACTGTGAAAGTTCCTTTGTTTGCCTTGCTGTCGTGTTGTTTGTTGATCGGACATGTTTCCAGGATTCTGAAGGGTTTGTCTGGTGAAAGAAGGAATGAGAAGCCTCGATGCTGAAGTGTTCACCCGTCATGGCAATAACCCGGGTTTATTTCCAGGATGTGAATCCATTCTTGCTGTCAAGTTGTGGTAAATTAATATGCCGAACAATAATCACGGTTTCAATTTTGACGATGTAAACCGTGACAGGGTCATATGCGAAAAGTGGCCAGTAATGTCATTCGAGTGTTGAAACACCTGAAGGTTGATATGCGATAAACGGACAGTTAATATATTTGATTATACAAATAATTGTTGTTACAACCTAGCTTTAATTGACCTGAACATTTCGGTTGTGGAAGTAGCTGGGTGGTAACTCCAAGTCGACGACGCTCCAGTAAACTTCTCATGGACATGTCCCTTTACACACCGATGCTCCATCAGTATGACTTCATTAGATTGACCCAAGCCATATATTGACGTCAGAGGTTATTTTCGTAGTCAATTACTAGGGTATTGACGTGGTGCTGATTTATAGTCAGAAGCTCCATAAAACCATCTTCTCTAAAGGTAATGAGTTGTTTGAGTTGCTCTGTGATCATATTATATACACAGATCTATCTATAGGGTTATCATCTGTGAAGGAATGGCATCTGTTGTAATGAATATTTTATCATGATATAAATATCATATAAATTAGAAGTATTTCATATATGTATTATCTGTGCCATTTCGACATGACACAGTGCACATAATGGTGGCGCTATATTCTATATACTCATGACGGCCCGCTCAGCATCAATAGTGAGGGATATAGTTGGTGTCAAGGAGTTTTTTTCGATATAGGAGGATTCCGAGATAGAAGGGACGCATTGGTGGTCCTTTTGTAGGGATTCCAGGGTAAACATGTCCCCCGTGTCTACTGTGGGAGTTGCTCGGCACAAATTGTTTCTAGGTTACCGTTACTGGCAATTTTTGTTCTTAACCCTGAAAATCTGCAGGCCCTAAGAACCCAGAACCATAGAAAGTTGTTGGTCCTCAGAATCTGTAGGCACTATATTGTAATATTGAAATAATACTCTTAGGTAGCGGTCGACCATAAGGACCTGCAAAAAACAAAAGCTGTGGGTCCGAGTGGTTTTCAGTCGGCTTCGGGCCCAAGGACCGACGTTGATTTCGAACGCTGTTTGCTGGTAGTCTTATTGAGAGTCTTGTGAATAAAACATAGAGAATAGCAACAACATACCATGATTTGCAATCATCTTTTTCCTTTTAGCGAGGGACTTCACAAGGGACAGATAACCCCTAATTCCGTGTTGCATTTGTTCCAGTGAGTCTTTTTGTTGTTGTTTTTTAAGTTGCTTTTTTTTATTCATTCCCCAAGTTACATATATACAAACATATTATTGTCTGTTCCAGTTAGTTATTCTCTGTATTACCCATCTGAAACTCTTATGATTTGTCAACCATACAAATATACGTCGCTGAAGTAAGCCTAGTATTAAATATAATCAATTTGTCATGTCAGTCGATGACGTCAATGGATGACATCAAATCGTATTTTTTACAACAATAAAGCGCTGTAACATTGTATGGTTTCAGGTGACCAATCAGCTTTGAAAATGTGCAACATTGGAAACTTATTACACACGTCCATTCCACACTGACGGGTAGTGTGATTAGGTTTACGGCGACTTCTGATCATGGCTTTTTAGGGCTAGAGTTTATCTCCTGTAGTCCATGGTTTGTGTATGGTAGGATCAGCAATGACCAATGTATATTTATTTCTCCATATCTTAACTGTACAGGAACCCAAACGTTCAGTTATGGGTCTTTAATCATCTGCTAACCTCTTGGTACTGACAAAAGCTACACTTTAATCTTTGAATAATATCAGATGCAGTACTTGATGAGGAATGCTAACCTATGTTCCTCGACATGGAAACATATTTGTACCCTGCTTACAGTAGGGTACCGAACTAATACAAGAAGGTATGGTTACCAGTACAGTACATGGATATTACGATGCGATCTCCCTCTCTTAAAGACGCTAGTCGCTGGCTACCGTGCACCTGCTTCGCGAACGATCTCACTATAGGATAACACAAATGAGGTTTGATTTAGCCGCTTTAGCGATCTCAGATCTCTCGAGACATGAGGACCAATTACTTTCACCAGAATGAGTATTTGAGCGAGTGTCATGCTCTCAGTCGAATGATTAGTAGTCTGCGACAAGGCCGAAACAAATTTAATATGTGTCAACCAATTTGTAGTTATGTTCTACCGTTCTTTGGACTTTGTTATGGCAGATAATCGAGATGCACACAAACATTGTGATGAAGGTAAGTGATTCAGTCTCCGTCATCAACAAAATGTTTCCTTTAGATGCTGAGGTGAACGGCAATAATAATTTGTTATTCATTTTCTCTTGTGTTAGCGAGGTGGATAAGGTCTGGAGAGTATTGGTCGGGAAAGGTTTTGTGAGTGAGTTAACATTTAACGTCGCACCGGCAATATTTCAGCCATGTTGTGACGAAAACAAAGTTAGTATATATGATAAATATATGTCACGAAGGACAGTAAAGCATTAGCAACGTATCACAGGAATCAAGTCTAAAAACTAATTATTTCCAATTCTAAAAACTGCAAATCGATATGACATATATTAACAGTCATTAAAACACGGGCTATGGACCACCAACAACCACAGCTGGGCCACCTTACTGGGGTGGAAAGGTTTCGTGAATTATCTTCAGATGCTTAAGAAGAATGGATGCATCCTGAAAGAATTTGTTTTGAAGCCGACGGATGTCAAAGCAGGTGTATATGTCTGACAAAGCGTGTAGTACAATATAAACAGACATATTACAGATATAAACCATGTGTCTAAAATATGAAATATTTTGATTTCTTAAGACAAGAAATGTTCTGCGTTTTCCGCAGAACTATTTTGCACCGTTTTGAGAGGTCCATCATGTAGACGTCATCATTCACTCAAGCTGCCAGATCCGATGAACGCACATTAGTTTGTTACGGCCTAATTAGAAGGATGTCTGCATTCTGACTACAATGCCACAGAGACCGAGATTAGCCTTGGACCGGTCTCTACACCAGGGCGTGTTTATCCCTGTCTGTTCTAGCACTTACTGTTGTGAGGTTCAGCAGACCTTGTGTATTGTGTTGTGTGTGTTGTGTCTGACTGGGAGGTCTGCGACTGTGGCAATAGTTTAGTGTACGTCAGTGGGTAGACTGATAGGCATGTGTGTAATGTTTCCGAGACAGTTGAAGGGTTTTCTTTCTTGTACAGAGGGCGTGTTTACAAGAGTGGTCGTCTTAAGTTGAAAACCTCCCAAAGGCTTACGATCACAGCAATTGATTTTCATGTTTATTGTAGACCTTTACTGATCAGTGTTCTTTCAGATTTCAGTTCTTTTGCAAGTTTGATAGTATATAATGGCAACGTAAAATATTTCCAGTGCAAACTAGTCTTTTTTTAAAGGTTTCTCACCATAACATGTACTATTTATTAGTGGGTTGTTTAGGTTTGATATAAAGGAAGTAGCTTCCACGAGATGTGCGTTCAGCTCGTTCAGCTTGACCTGATAAAGTGAACACTAATGCATTGCGTGACCGTGTCATAACTGGTTGGGTCTATTATTGGAAAGGGGTGTATTGATTGCCAACATGTCCGAACAGTCGAGACAAGGTCGCCGTTTGACACCTCAGTGTCGAAAATCGTCAGCAATGTCCTAACTTTCTTTTAAATAGAAGCTTAATTGTTTCCGATTCGAGCTTTTAGGCAGCGAGCAGCAACATTAATAACATTCTTAACTCCCCTATTTAATGAAGTTAACTCGAACTGCCGTTTGTGCCATTTGACCTCCCGGGTCATGCATATGTAGACTAGCTCAGATCAATCAGAACAAGCTTCTTTGTAAGTGTGTGAATAAACGTATGAGTGAGTGAACATGAGTTTGACTTTGGTTCAAAATGCAGTCTGAAATGGGTAATTTGATGCGTTGGATAATATGAGCACATGGTAGTGTAGTGTAACTCGTCAAACATACATGTATTCATCTATTAGTGTTTAGGGGGCGAATGAGTCTTAATGCTAATATATCTATACACAAAGAACTTAGTTAAGCATCCCTGACGACATATCTCACGATTGAATGAGCCCTGATCTTAACCCTTTGGAGCATATATGGCACATGATTGGTCGTCGTGTGCAACAAAGGGATCCTCCTGTACAGAACCTGGCCCTATTGGAAGCTGCTATGCACGAGGGATGGCGTAGACTGCCCCTTCAGAGGATCAGGAGGCTGACAGGGGGTATGAGGAGGAGGGTGCTGGCTGTCATACATTCACATGGAGGTTACACTTGGTATTGACCCTGAATCTCGTAAGACACGCAAAACGACATTTTGAATATTCACATTCACCAATAAAATCCAGGGCCATACTCGTACAGACATAGTTTTGTGTGAAAACAGTGAGCAATTGTCATTATAAAATCAACATGGATTCCAATCACATTGTCGTATTTTATGAGTCAAAGGATCATACGGGTAAGAAAAACTCATGTTGTTCCATCGTGGTCACCACAGGATGTTGTATGTACGTGTTGAAAAGCTATCATTGCAAAAATACAGGGGGAGCTTATAATTACGATTTTGTGTATAAATTATGTTGGTAGCCAAGTACAGTCATGCAGGAGATGCCTTGGCATTGTGTGACTTGTTCGAGGTTGTAGCTTTCCCATTGTGCAGTGAACCAGATGGCCCTGTTCCGGACTATCACTGTCTGTAAACCAACGCACTTGTAAGACAACAGATAACGTAAGGCATTTTATCATCCAAAACTGTGTTCCACAGGAGATATCGCTTGTGTGAGATCAAACGATATCTCGAAAGGCATTATACAGACAAGGTGATATCTTTCACTCCTCTTTGCCAATAACTGTCTGTAAACCAACCGCACCTGTAAGAGAGCAGATAACCCAATGCATTATACAGACAAGAGGATATCTTTGTCCTCCTCTTTGTCACTAACTGTCTATTAACTTCAAATAAACCGACTCGCGTGGAGAACACTCCTGTAGGTAACATTAGGGATACGCGGGGTACCAGGGGAAACCATCGCTTCCCATGTCAACAGATGTAAATCTGCGGTTGACATTATGAATCTCAGCCGGTCTTGGGGGGCATGGCTTGGTGTAATATCTGTCTGTGTTAGTGTTTCATCCCCAAGGCAGAAGGGTACTTATTCTATGTAGCCCATGGGATCCATGTCATTCATGTCACCGGAGGGACCACGATGGTGGACATCTCACCGGACACCTATTACATTTATGCACGTTTTGGCCCGAATCCGTGAGAATACAGCAGATATAGTAAGCGTTTCGTTCAAAATAGCAGCCGAAAGAATACAAACTTAGTTATTACCCTTGTATCTCCCACACTCGGAAATTATCGTAAATATGCAGAGTATAACGCCTTGCATCGTTAATGTGAGATGTAAATTTGTGGTGTGTATGTTGCGAATGTAATGCCAACAGTTCGGCTATTGAGACGGGAATTTTAGAAACGTACCTGGCAACATTGAAAAAATTAGAATGGATCTGAGCCAGTCAGAATCCAACATTTATTTGTAGGGTAAGGTGGTATGGAATGGTACCTGACGAGCCAAAGGAAACAAAATAACAAACGTCACTGGAGAAACACACGTAAGGTGGGCATCAACAATGAGCTGCCTCACAGATAACAGAGATGTTCTACAAGTGCTGCAGCCCGTTGAGCAGACCTTGAGTTCCTCTAAGCTGCCAGGATTGAATGATTATTACAATTACAGGCCAACCCCGGTTACATGTTTTAACAAGGAATTGTCAGCACCGTGCCCGAGCCCACAGGTTTCATCTGCCGCTGCCTGTAATATTCGGTCCTCCACCAGATGTGATTTGAGAACACACCAGTCAATATCGTACATAAGAATTGGTACCAAGCTTAATTCTTTCATGTGGTCTTTTTGTAGAGTGACTGTCGACTTTCAGCACCTGTAGAAACGTCTACCACTCTCAGCTGAGAGCCTTCTCTATAAGTAGTTTGTCTTAGTGAACGTGTTCTCTGTCATTTAGATTTATGTAAAATTATGTATGTCTCAGCGACCCGTATGTCTCAGCGAAATATATAAATAAATGTTTTCATGTAGAATGCAACGAATAATAATTTGACGTATTGAATGACAACTCATTAGCATAACAAAATGAATTATTTGGCTTTCGGGTATTGCATCCTTCATTCTGTGTTCTTATTTTCACGAAAATACTTTTGTTTAGATTGCTGCGATTGACACAAAGCGTTTACTTCATAGGAAATTATCATTGTTGACATAACTAGAAAACCGAAACATTCCGATAAGGTTCTAGGGACATGAAGGTTGTTCCTGATTTTGGTTTCCCTTCACAACGGGAGTATTCCAGCGATATTATCACCATCGTGAATGTCTTCCATGGGAACGAAATGAAAATATCATAATGAAAACATTCTAATCAAACTAATTACTACTCTACGGGGTTTTTCTCGGTCAGTGACATATCTTTCGGTCTAAAATAAACATTGATTTCGCATTTCGTTAGATTCAAATTGCAACCTCTGCAGCTCACATGGGAATCTAATTAAATCTGTCTATAGATGGTCTGGCTAATAGCTTCCAGACTAACATCCTTCTCATGGGTAACGAGTAAAAGCTTCTTCCGTTTCTTTGACTGTATAGTTTCTTTATTCATAGCAGAGGTGGGCAGATAGGTGGAATATGGGTTGCTCGGAATGTAAACATTAGTTAACAGATTAAGGTTAAACTGTTTATAATAATTCACAAACTAACATATCCCAGACCGGTCGATGTGAGACTTGATAAAGGGGAAGTTGATATCACAAAGCTAATTACAACCGTAGAGGTGAGAACTATCTTACACTATAAATTGCATGTTAGTCTTACGGTAGCACTAGGAGAAACATTTTGGGTATCTGGTTTTTGTTTGAAGGTACTACCACAAGACAATTAAGACAATTAAATAGTCTCTTGTCCCCAAGTCGGATCCGGGAGACTCCATACACCCTGCTATCCGATCCGCGAGAGACTCCATACACCCTGCTATCTGAGAGAAGGACATCCAGGAGGCCCCATACACCCTGCTGTCTGAGAGAAGGACATCCAGGAGGCCCGATACACCCTGCTGTCTGAGAGAAGGACATCCAGGAG
>VKKT01001197.1:372205-383491 GCA_008038995.1 Haliotis laevigata
TGGGAACCGTAGGAACAGCTTGGACGGCCTTTGATGACATTAGTTTGGACCAAGTGCACCCCAGGGAACCGTAGGAACAGCTTGGACGGCCTTTGATGACATTAGTTAGGACCAAGTGCACCCCTGCGAACCGTAGGAACCGTTTGCAGGCAGCAGTGCATTACATTGCGGATTGAAACATCTACGACTGTCGCACTGCTTTTTAACATCATTCACAACGTCATCTATTTCCAGTATTTATTTCAGTCCTAAATATTATTCACATATGATTTAGATGGTGTTTAACGTTTTACTAAGTATATGTTGACACACTAACAGAACACATAAGAACAAACATCAGCAATATTTACTAGAGGTAATTTCAACAAAATATGATGCATGAAACTATCGATAAATTATAATTAAATGACAAGCTGGTTGGGAAATGTTTACCTGAGTGATTTAAACAAAATCACTGAATTGAGATCTTGACAGTGAAGACGAAGTGTTAACACAAACACCCTCAAACCGAAATTGCTTGACCAATATTGTACATGTTAATGTCAATGGATATTGATATTAGTTACGAGAAAGGAAAGGAAAACAAAAGAAGAAACCACATGTGAATACGAAGACCTGTTTATTTGAAGACTTTCTATCATTTTTTAACTAATAACCAGGAAGTATTGTAAAGTGTACGTACGGTTTTTCACACAGATAGGAGTACTTTAGGGTACAGACGTCATCGGAAAACGTGTGGTCTTGCCTACCAAACAACATGACACAATCTTCCTGTGTTGTTGCTTGGTTTGGCTCGTTTTTCCCCCAAGGGAGGTAAGTGGCATTCTGTCGCGTGGATTCCCACACAAACACGCCTTCTTCTCGTACGTCAGAAAGTCCGATCCAAACATTGTCAGTTTCTGGAAAAAAAGTTTCGCATACTTTCACCACAAAACTGGCTTTCTTTGGGCATATAATGCAATTTGTATATCCGATGGCTCTATTACTATGAAACTGGAACGAATGCTCAAAAATGATACAACTGTTTGTATATCTAATGCGATGTTGTGCTTCTTACAAATAGGACACACATGGGTAGCGTACAATATTTACGCTTACATCATTTTAAAAAATCAAATATCTGTGGGTGTACTTTTACATTCGTGTAGGCTTAATCATTTGATTCTCTGGGACCTTGGGTTGGAACATATCGGCAGTACAAAGTTCTAGCAACGAACATCCACAGTGGTATCATTTTGCCATTGTGATAAAATAGAAACATTCACTTCGGGGTTAAATACTTACTAACAACGTTGAATACTTCCATCATATCACGTATATGGTTGTTTTCAGCTTTGGTCTCAAATGAAGCAAGAAATGCATCCTGTTTCTCACACTCAAACTGAAAACACATCACATCAGGTCGGTTTCATAGCAACAAAAAATAAGCTTCCATGCCCTGCCACGGGGCACATTAAGATGTTGCTTGTTTTTCGAGAATAACATAGGATCTGATATAAACTATGTCTAAGGCGTTAAGAAGACAAATGAGCTATGTCATGAAATATGTAAAGAAAATCTTTGAGACTCAGTCTTGATGCGTATGAAATTGGATTCTTAGGTTTCCATCATGCAGCTGCAGTATTTTCTAATAAACCTTTTCGTGACAAATTAGATTACAAAGCTCAGGGGCACTAAGTGCGTGTGCTCAAAATCTAAAGACTTGTCACAAAACATTCTAGAAAAATAAAAACAGTCACTTATTGTCTCCAATAAGCTTGCAAACTTTCATATATCTAAAAAATCTAAAAAAACCTGCTACAAAAGTAATTATGGAAAAAAACAATGTATGTAACTTATTGTCGAAGTTCCAAAGTTGTGAACTACATTCCAAAACTGTAAAAATACCCTCGAATATAAGTTTTGAATTCGTTTGAGATCGCGTCCAGTAACATCAGCATGTAATTTAATTTTTCAAATTAAAGTAGTTTTAAAGAACGTGGCCGTTACTGTGTTACGGACGAACCTCGTGGCGGGAGATAACAAATCATTGATGTGCAGGTCAACACATGAAGTTTGATTGTGAAACAATAACACACAAGTTGACTTAGATAAACTGCACCTATTACACAAATTTCAAAATTAAACGTGATGCACATGTAGATAAATAAACTTATTATTAACCATCATCCAAGTCATACATCATTGCTATCTGGAAAGGAGACATGGCAAATTGTTGATACATCCCCAAAACATTCAACACATTATTAATTACATCGTTTTTATTTATAATCAAACCAGAAACTTACCACAGCCCCTGGCCACGTCTGATGGGTCTTTCTGAACAGTCGATAGCAAGAAGAGTCATATGTAATCCAACCATTTGGACACTTGGCAGACACTGTGGAAACGTAAGCAGGTCTTGGGAAAGGGGTCGTCGTATCGAAAAAAATGATGATTGCATTTTTTCAAAGATATGCATTGGGGTGTAAGATGTTGATTTGCCAACTCTTTATGAAAAAAGTTAAAAATGATCCATAATTTCACCATATGTCTCCTTAACTATATGCAGGCGCTACTCCGTTACACGCATCACTTTAAGCTGGCATACCTGTGGTAATTGAGATAATCACAAGAAGGAATAACGTCGGCACAATCATATTCACGGCTCTTTTCGTTGGGATATATGAACCCATTCAAGATACAGTCTAATTTATATGAAAAGGCTAGGTTCTTACCCTTCACGTGACCAAATATCTCTTGTCGCCTCCTGTTACCCTGAGAACAGTTCCCAGATACACTGGCTTAGACAACGGCTATCACAACGAAGGATGATTTAAGAAATTGATGATGAAATGTTAAAACCGGTTTTATGGGCAAATAGACAAGGCGGAGGTGGGACCGTTGTCAGCACTAGCGCATTTAATTCACATACCCCTAAACAGCCAGCTAGATCATATTATATTGTGTAAAATGAATGAAAAGCGCTTCTTTTCGCAATTCACTAATTATAGCGGCTAGACGTAGACAAGGCATGATCAGCAGATCATGGAGGAGACGCCCTCGTAGATTGTTTAGCTTTACAAGACAAACACCTTACTCCTAACCACAGAAACTAGAATACAGGGACAGAACGCAAACTACAACGAAGAAGGTCACTATACAAATGAGCCAAGGACATGACGGAATTATATCCCGTGTGGCTTCTAACTTAACATGATTTGACTTCACTTCTGGGCATTCGGCTTCAGCTCATCAAATCCTGAGACCTGCTCAATAATGGTCAAGCTACACGATGTTGCCACGTGTCTATACCACGTGACACAACAGTGCCCCGCTGATAAAGCAGAACAAACGTCACATTTCTTGAAAGTCACATTGAACGTCAGTTAAAGGAGGTCGGATCTGTCAGATCAGAGGTCGATTTGGTCTCTTCATAAGAACCAGATGTACTTATTATCTCAACGTGTCTAACATAGATTAAGTTACTCCCATAAGCTACACCCTAGATCAAATGGCCTTGTAACCCGACTTTGTGACGCCTAAAATATCTCACTTATGGTGTAATGTCCATGTTGTTTTACAATGCTTCACAGTCTAAAACTTTGATAATTCCTCCAGCAACAGATATGTGAGCACACATGTCCACTATCTTAAATCTCAATGCATAGAAATGGACAGACTGACAAATCATGGGACATACACTCCGCTACCGTGTTGAGATATTCATAGCATATGCCATATGTTGATCTACAACAATACACCTCGTCAAAAGTATCGCAGCAAACATTTTAAAGTCAAATTAGAAAATATAATTTTCGGTTTTTGAAACTACAAGTACATGTTATTATGCTACACCATCTGTGAATGTAATAACACAAACACACACTGTTCCGAGCTGCACGTGCATGCTTGCGTTGAGCATGCTTCTTCCGGGGGTCGGTTTGCTAAAAATGCAGTATGCACATAGCCTCTCTTACGTTGGCAGACACAGCTAAAATTCGATTTTTGGCATAAATTAAGCTTTATTTTGACCAACCAGTGATATGCCCAAGCGTCCAGTGCCTCTGAACCAAAGATGGCAAATTATTGGTATGCACCAGAGGGGTATGTCATGTCGTGCTATTGAAGCACAACCGAACATTAATCACTGTGTCATCAGCAGGCCAATACGTAAACATCCTACTTGAAGTGAAGGATGCACAGAGGTCTGGACGTCCCAGAAAAAAAACAATGACAGGGAAGATCGTGCTCTCGAACGCCAAGCCAGACGAAGCCTAAAGTCTACTTGTACACAGCTGCGACATGGCTGGCATCCACACAACAGAGTGTCCATCAGCACCATCAGGCGACGCCTCAATTCTGCAGGATTGAGACCAAGACGATCAATGACTACCACTCGTCACAAATGAGCACCGCTATGCTTGTTTAGCTTGGTGCCAAGCACGTGCTCGCTGGAACCTGAGGACATATGGAGACGGATCCACTGGTCCGATGAAAACAGATGTTTGCTGCATCACACGACGGGAGGGCACGAGAGGCACAGCATATGATCAGAGGAACATTCAAGCTGATGTTTTTCATTTGGAGTTGGATCCGTCATGGTGTCATAGTTCCCGGAACTCCAAATGGACAGAGGTACCAGAACTTGATCCTGGACAATTTTGTGCCTCATTTCGATAACCATCCTCTCGCCACACGTCCAGTCTTCATGGACGATAATGCCAGACCACATCGTGCTCGAGCTGTTGTTCAGCATCTCCAACACAATGCCATTGAGACACTACCATAACCAGCCAGAAGTCCAGACATGAATCCTATAGAGCATTTGTGGGAAATTTGGGACGTACTTCTTTGATGGGCATTTTAGAAGTTGAGTTGTTGAAGAATAATGACAATTATTATGGATATACAACTTCTTTTATTCTGTGGAGGCGATGTTTCGACATAGGTTCTAATGTCATCACTTGCTCGACAACGACATTAGAACCTATGCCGAAACGTCGCCTCCACAGAATAGAAGAAGTTGTACAGCCATAATAATTGTCTTTATTCTTCATTTTGGGACGTAGTGTGAGAGCAAGGGATCATACAGTTCAGAGCCTTCAGGAATGAACCCATGCATTGCATGATGAGTGGCAGCAGATCCCCCAACAGAGAATCAGACGTCTGTTGACCAGCGTGAGACGGCGTGTAGAAAATGTTATCAAAGTGCGAGGCGGTAACACCAGATACTGAGTTAGCCAGTCAGAGTGGACCTTACTAGTGTGTTCGACCTTAATGAAATGTTTACTGTGTTGTGTGTCTGCTGAAACGGCCTCGGCAGCCATATTTATTTCATCTTATTTTACGGTGACTTTAGTTTGCTACAATTAAACCCTCAATTAGTGCTCAAATTCGGTCTTATGTTGTCAATTTTCTGACTGAACGCTCACATGAGGCAATCTAAACAGTTTAATGTGCTTTTATAAGCATCGTGTTTATGAAGTTGAAGATTCCGTTTTACTTAGTGAAATAAGGTGAGTTGTGCGATATTCATGACGAGGTACATATATGCACGGATGGTAATGCTACCACATTTCGGGAGTATATATGTCACATCAGACTCTTGTCTTACCCCTCAGTCAGTAATGTCTCTGCTATATGTCACAACAACATTTAAATAAACGATGACCCCCAATCTCTTGTCTATGTCGTTGGGATAATAAAAGCTTTAGTGACTTATTTTCTGGAGTCACTACGGGGTTGCAGTATGTGAAAAAGAAACCAGTCTCCATGCATTGACTGCGTGGATTCTTTTCTACATGATCATACTTATGATATGCAATCCAAAGGAATGAAATGGATAGGTGTATACGTGTATGTAGAACTGCGTTGTATATGTCGAGTCAGCACAAAGGAACGTTTGAAAAAAAACAGTGAATGATCACATTGTGACATGTGGAAGACTGTCGAAGCCAAGATGATTTATTATCATTATCAAATTTAGGTTTTGAATTTTCAACTGTATCATGGGGGAATACATATTTATCTCTAGAAAATTAAACTGAGAGTCTTAACTGAACAATATGTTTGTTATGTACAAAGAGGAGATACTCGGAAATAACCCTCAAATTTCCAAAATGATAGCGGAAGATAGTTTCTAGATATAGTTGTATGTAACACTGTAAGAGGAGCGAATTGGGAGCATATGAGGAGATGTAGTGAAGTGTGACAGGAGAGGTGATGACCGTTATCCATATTGACAGGCTCACTGCTAGCCATGGTATTTGATAGTTGTTGCGCTGCTGGAGGTGAGAATGGACGATTTGTGTTCAGGGAGAACGGGAGCTCTTGTCCTGGCAGACAAAACGACCCAAACGCCACACAGTGCTACTAAGGGTGCAGATAGGACTACCCATTGACCCTAACTTGCACACAATGGGGTTGTGTTCAGTCAGTCATAGTGATGAGCTCCATACCATACCGATAGACCATCATCCGTCATGAAGTATGTGGTTGACGTTGGCTGCACGTTCATTTTGACACGATAGCTTCTATCACGTACTTCAAAGTTTTATTCATCTGAATAAAATCGACAAAACCCTTTCCACATCCGTAAGTCGATTTTACAATTCCGACTATATTGGACCAAACAATCCACTGATAGACTTCATGATATACGATGACAGAATATGTGTTAATGAGTTACTCTCAAACAGTGATGACACCTGGGCCTATATTTTCGAAGCTCTCTTAGCGCTAAGATAGTCGTAAGTTAAAGTTAATGTATGGCACTTACGACTATCTTAGCGCTAAGAGATCTTCGAAAATATAGGCCCAGGTGTTCGCGAAAAGGTGAGCCTAACATCCCACATGACCATTAAAGATTGGTCAGTTGTGTACACCACTGACATCTGGCGGTAATGTCACAGTTTGTAAGGGGCAACACAACACATGTTCATCGAGCATGGAAATGAACTTAGCTTCGTGTTGACTCTTTCTAATAGCTCGACCCATAACTGGGTCATCCAGTAGTCTGAACGAATGTCGATATGAGGTCAATCGTCAATAATTTGTTGGTAGCTGTTCTGCTAATCACAAATTTGAAACGTCGACATATGCGCAGCTGCACGCTGACAAATGCCAGATTCCGGCATGCCTACAGTCCACTTGTCTTTCGACGCGTTGCAGCCGTCCGATCATTACTTCATACACAAACAATAAATAAACAAGTTAGTAAATCACATCTGTGTGATAAACAGAATCAATAAGATGGACAGAAACAATCATCTATATAGATTAATCTACTATCATGTGTCTTTGTTGTTCATTTTGCAGTGGAATGATAATATGCTCGCATCCAGGAAACTTTTGTCCACACATCAGTGTTCTGGGATAAACGTACACGCCCTGTATCAAAAGTATGCAGCGGCTGTTTCAATTTGCAGGTGTCCAGTGCAGGAAACACACCCATATCTACTGATAAAGTAGCAAGACGTAATCAACTATACAAGGAAAACAGAATCTTGAGTCAGTAAAAGTGTATTTCGGAAACGACGCGAACCAATGCATGAAGTTATACACTCGCGTCGTTGGTGCCGGAAATGAAACATTATCCCGATGCACTTGCTTGTAACCTGAAACAAAAAAAGAGCATGGGTGATTCTAAGCACAGGCAAACTGTAGCAAATACAGGTTGCGCAACAAAGAGAAATGATCAGTCTTCCTATATGCGAGCGAAGCGAACAAAGGTTGACAACGTACTTCCCTCGCTTCGGTTCGAAAAATACTTTTAATTACAAAATAAAATACCGCCACCATCAAAGGTACACACCCATTTCCTCACAGGGTTGTGCTCTCAGATTTCCAATCTCATATTTAATAATTACTCACGTAAAACATATTTAATTCAACACTTTAAGCGCCATTCGTGCCATATCAAACCGACCTTCGCCTCCACTACCCCTGTCAGCTTCCGGTTCAACGGAGTGCAGGAACAGGGGACATAAATCTAAATATACTTGTTGAATCACATGTCCGCCATATGGGAATAGTTACCTCCCTGCTTCATGCGCCCACTACGCCAGAAGTGATTTTTGTAGAATAAATATTACGAAAATTCTAACAACAACGACGACAGAAAAGAAAAATAATCTCCAACAGTTTAATGGTAAAATTAGGCAATATTACATTTCTCTTTAATTTCTGCTTATTCTTGTTCCTTCTCTCCTTTGAACCGGAAGCTGGCAGGGGTAATGGTGGCGAAGAACGGTTTGATATGGAACGAGTCCGTAATTTCTCTTTATTGCCCAACCCTATTTGCGCTACAGTTTGCCTGTGTTTTAAGACGAAAATAGCATACTTTCATACCATAAAGTGTAATTTTGTACAAGTTGATATAGGTGTTTTGGACCTGATTCTTTTTTAATGTCAGTGGCGAGTATAGAAATACTTTGAGTCCCTAATCTCGTATTTCAGGTGTAGTAAGTTTCTGACTTATGTCGGCACTACTTACGGCCTTTCACAAAGGTAAAAGTTCTTAATTTCACATCGATCGTCGGCCCACGTATGCATGCGTTTCCCGTACAGAATGACACAGTCTTGCTGTGTTGTTCCAAACTGGTTGGGCTCAGTTGACCCCCAGTCGAAGAACGTGGATTGGTTTCTGCTTGCCTCCCAGACCCAAACATTCTCCTCTCGGACATCTGACAGGCCGATCCACACGTTGTCAGTATCTGTAGGGTATTAAAACATAATTACAGTCAGCTTCTAAAGAAACAACCATGAAAATGTTGAATTTATAATATTTTGAATGAATTTCTGTTTATAATTTATTTTTCCTGACGGCAGCTTTTGTAATGGAATATACAAAACATTTAGTTAAGTTCACTTTGAAGGCCTCTATATGAAATTAATGTCACGTTGCTACTTGCCACATTCAGAAAGGTAGATATACAGGTGATGATTAACTACCTGCGACATTTAGCTCCTCCATCAGCGCATGGATGTCTCTGCTTTCACTCTCTGTCTCTATTGACGCCAGATAGGCATCCTCTTTTTCACATTCAAACTTTCGTGTAACAGAAATAAATGTTTGCATGACATGTGAATATCATGAATGTATGGTATAATAATGATTCAACCGTCAAAATAATACATGTATTTCACGTTCATGTACAGATTTGTCTGTTCTATGTGTCATCGGATCCCAATTGCGGAGAATGATGTTGACTAGATTATTTACAGATCGCCTCAATATAGCTCGAATATTGCTGGTAGCGGCGTAAAACAATATTCAAAGAAACAAAAATGATTGTAAAATCTTTTTAGACAGTTGTACAATGCATTGTGGATAATGGCGATACTTACTACTGCTTCCGGCCAAATCTATTTGGAATCTCTGAAGAGTCTGTAGCAAGAGTCTCCAAATTTTGTCCAGCCATTGAGATAATCGGACCAAACTATTTGATGGAAGGAAACATCATGGGGTGTAAATGCATTTACTTCACACACCTGATACAATTCAAGTTATTTAGCCCATTGTCAAGTATAGGCGTTCAAACTTATAGATACAAACAAATTCTTAATGATGTCCTTGTCTTTTAAGAATTACGATATAAATGTTAACAACACTCACCTATTTGTTCCGACCTATGACATATTCTGCGGGCCTCATCTCTACGTTTAAGGAATGAATGTATTCTATGTGGCTACAAGCATGACACAATATTTGCTGTTCCACATGCAGTGTTTCTGAATTCATATTACCTTATAGTGTAAAATATTCCGACAACTTACCGGGTCCAATAACGACTAAAACACAAAGGAATCCCAAGACAATATACGCCATAGCTACCCGACAAACATAAGCTGAGACCAGTGAGTTGTGAGAAAAAAACAGGTGTTCAGGTCATTGCTTGATCAGGTAGCCATGTGACCATGCTGTTAAGGCTCTTGGAATTTTTCTCTGAACCGACACAGGTGAGGTGAGGATAATTAATTTATACACTTTTTACTCTATTCATATAAATGTGCACACGTGTTTGTTTATCTGCAATTAATTTATAAATAACAGAAACGAAAGTAATTGAGAAAAGCGTTAACAGTTATAGACTCTTTCCAAACAAAATTTAATCTCTACTAAAGATATTTTGGAGGTAAGACATGTAGGCATGAAGTATATGTGCTTCCCTTCTGGTTGTTTTTTAATGCATAGACATATGAATGGATTTCTACTCGGAGGTCGAGAGGTTTAACACAAGCTACGATGATCTAATATCGTTCAATGGCAGTCAAGTAGGGATTATCTTCCACTGGTTTACCCGGCTGAATTGAAACTAGGTGCGTAACTGACTTGACTTGGCATGTGATTGTGACGTGGGCCACTCGTGGGAAAGGACAGGAGACCCGCGAAGAACTGGTTTTCAGGAACCCATGCTTGTCGTAAGAGGCGACTAACGGGATCGGGTAGTCAGGCTCGCTTGGTTGACACATGCTATCGTATCACAATTGCGTAGATCGATGCTCATGCTGTTGATCGCTTGAATGTCAGACTCGATTATTTCCAGACCTCCAACATACAACTGGAATATTGCGTTCAACAACAAACAAAAACAGGATCAGATCACCTTTTCATGAATGTCGATATCATTGTTTGACGGTGACTCATAAACACTAAAAGTCTTGTTCATGACACAGTCGGTATCGTACAGTCGACAACTTCGGACAGATGTTTCTTGAGGCAGTGTATGAAATAAGCCACAAATCCTGCCAGACATCAGGGCTGGTAACTTCAAAAATGTTTAAAAAAACCCAAACAAAACAAAACAAAAACAAACAAAAAACAACAACCTGGAACTATTGTCAACACATGTACGTTACTATGAGAAACAAAGTAGAAGTACGATATCAGTTATACCACCATCGAATAACGGCTTGTTTCATTCATTTCTAGCCGCCATCAAAGGTAAGTGTTTATCATTTGTTCGACAGTTCAATATATACGGAACAGAACGGAATTCCTTCGTACAGTCTGGCTACAAGGCCAATAGTACAGATGATTGGATATTACCAACATTAAACACATCCAGAGAGAGTCTTAGTTTCATAGGTCAAGATTTTTTCCAGGTAAAGAGCTTTCTGGAATATAATGCAGTCGTCAGTTGTGTGAGTCACGGTACGAATTATTTCTTTGACTGGAATTCTAGAAGCTGAGGAGATGGAAGCATGAGGACAAGTTTTATGGGATATACAACTTCTTCATTCTGTATAGGTGACGTTTCGACATAGATTCTAATGTTGTTGTCACTACTTGCTTGACACTAA
>VKKT01001197.1:385868-397837 GCA_008038995.1 Haliotis laevigata
ACACCTTATACCCATGTGGGGATTCGAACCCGGGTCTTCGGCGTCATGACGTGAAGGTTATGGCGGAATGTAAACGTATAGTCGTAAATGACGTATAATTTAACCTGTTTGAAGAGATCACTAACTGGTCCAAGGGCATTAAATATGCAATGGAAGCAACTCGTAGCACAACAGGTGCAAGCCCAATAAAACGGAATTACCAGATTATCGAACTACATCACTTCTCCACAAAATACACATTTAAGAATAACTACCTTCCGAGGGTGTTTTCGATGGTACATGAGCTGACGCTGTGGGCATCAGTGACCTAGACATGTAGTCGGGTGTTGGAGTCGGATGTGGACACAGGTGCTCTGGCTGTAGCTGAGATACAGCTGATGCTTCACACGATACCTCGATCTCCACACCGGGGCCTGAAGCTGTGAAAACACATACAACAACAAGCATTGAGTGAAGTCCTTTACCGATGATCGATTTTAGAGTACAATAATATAAGATATTGTTCTGCCCATTTTAACATTTGGGTGTAACGTATTAATGCCAAAAAAATACAAAGTCATTATATATGTTTTCATTGAATCATTACTTGGGTTTGACACAAAAGCAGGGCTTTCATCCTATAAGCATTGGTTTATGGAATTCAAAGCAAAAGGGCTATGCACTTGTCTGTTCAATGTGACTAAAGAACCTTTAAATAACATCAATTTACCAATGCTCAGGCCGAAGTGTTCCAGAATACTCACTGTTAAACTGTATCCAGAAATGACCTCCCGGTACAAGTAAACTGTAATTTAAATGTTAATTTAAGAAAGTTTCCCTTGGATGAAAATATAGACTTGACAACAAAGTTGTTGTTGAAAGTACAGTCAATTGCTTGTGTGGAGTCTCCATCCTCCAGGAGAAGATACTGCGCACAAGACCCATCAGCGTTGTACTGGAAGCGAATGTCAAGGGCAGTTACGATGACCTCTGACCCACACGGCGCTGACACACTGCAGGTATGGTTGAAGTCCGAATGAAGTGCTTCCGGGTACTTATTGTTGTACATATACAGTGTAGAACCGTTGAATGAAACTCTGGTCGGAAACGCTCTGGTGGAGACTTTCTGTCACAGACAAACGCTTGGTGGGATAAGTCGAACTATGACGTTTGTTAAGAAATAGCTATTGTTATATAGTATCATTGAGTGGCATTACTTTATTTAATGGCGAACACTGAAGTAACTCCGCCCTTCATGTACAGGAATCTTCATAATCAGTGAAATGTAACACACTTCCATTGTCAAATACATTTAAAGCAAAGAATTAAGTTGAATGAGCCATAACTAATTTGAGAGGCATTTTAGAATTTGTACAAATGAAGGTAAACCAAGTTTTATTGATAGTCAACGTTTTCAGGCATAAATGCGTGTTAGAAGTTGTAAAGATGAAGGGAAACCAAAGTTCTAAGGATAGTCAACTTCTTTATTGCAATGAATGCACTCATTGCTATAAGGAAGTTGACTATCCATAGAACTTGTTTTTCCTTATTATTTACCATATTCTAAGTCTGGGAATATGGTACAGCTGATCAGAACCGCTGTTCGCGGCTTTGTTTTCCCACCACATAAAGCTGACCCGCACTACTTAAGTCTACCTCGAGAAGGTAACCTAGGTACAACTCAGTCCGACAGAACATCAAACACACTCACTCACTCGTTCGTAGAGTAGGTTAAAGAGCTGAACTAAAGGTGTCTGTGTCTACTCACCAGGTATGCAGTAGTAGTTCATCAACATGTAATTAGTTGTGTCAGGTGAGTGAGGAAGTCACATGGCCGTCCAGCATTAACCCTATCCACTTTCAGTGTACAGTCAGTCCTACCAGTACAGTTTGTATAAAACCACAGTCCCTTTCCTTGTCCGCCCAGGTGAAACTGGCAGTCGTCTTTAGCATATGTATAGCACTTCGAGTGGTTCCTGTTTAAATCTGTTGACTCGCTAGGGCAGCTGAGATGTGTACTTTTAGAGCCAGCATAGAAATCTTTAAGAGCAATAATCTCCCCTGACTGACACTCCGGTTTCAGAAAGTCAAAGTCTGAAGACCCTGTTCCAAAACATCCTGAGGTTTGCTTTGGAGTCCATATCAAAGAATCTGGAAGGACACGAACGCAAATGAATGAGATGTCAGTGAAACTACTGGCGTAATTAGAGGATGTATACATTGACATCACGTATGTACGGTTATGATATACACTCTTTAAATAACAACAAACGCACAGGCCAAAAAGTCGGAAAGGTGTTAAACGTATTTAAGAGTACATAAGTTAAGCTTAAACATTGATGAAGGGAATTCGACACACATATGTACTGAACATGTGTATTGTTGTCATTGTCAGCGTTACTTTCAGTTCACTCACTGCACATGCGTGAAAACAAGGGGGCGTTCAGATCAATACCTGGTAACACCACCCTTTGAAGACGTCACTGCTCGACACCACCTTGGAAAGGATTGGACGAGTCGTCGGATATTTTCTTGGGGAATTCTCCCATCCCGTCGTTGCAGGAGGAAATTCATCACTGAACCAAATGCGTCGGCAGTTCTCCAGGTTCCATACCTGTACCCTGTTACACAATTGGACACGTCGTTGTCGGTGTAGTCGTGTCAGGACATGTCCAACTTTTGGTCGATATGCTGGAATTCCCACTACTCTCAGACGATTTCTGATGGTTTGGTCGGAAATTCTTCGGAGACCAGGCACACGAGGCACCTGCCCTGCAGTGTCCGTTGCTGTAGCAAATCGGTGACGTCGACACGAGTGGTCACTCTAGGTCTCCTACTTCTGGGACGATCTTGGTTCGAATTGAAGCGGGTATATCGATGCCACTATAATCGAGATATGGTGCTGTGGCGGACGTTGAAGTGTCTTGCAACGGCAGACTGGGACTCCCCTGCTTCCAAACGTCCAATGGCGATATTTCGGTCAGTAGCATTTAATCTTGGCAATTTTGATCTTCGTTTACGTCTAAATTTCGTAATAAAATGATGAATTTGGTTTGGCATTTTTAGTCGATGTCTTTACTCATTGTTCCCGACAGATTGCACGTGCATTACGTGAAAAAGCTTTTCTGCAAGCACTTCTTATGTATCGTTTTCATTTTGTATAACAAACGTTTACAAGCACATTTAAGGATGCGCAATACACAACAACCAGGACATGATTAACGGGATTCAAACACAGGAATTGTCTTAATAACGATTGCTGTCAAAATATATCGAAATGAACTGCATAAAACGCCTGAGCGTTTCTTTTTTCGAAGAGTGTAGATACGTTTTACTATCGAACTATTCATCATAATTATTTCTCATATTACGATCACATTTACTACTCACGTGCTCTTGCAATAATCCACATTAGCTGAAGAATCTGCACTGTATTCTTCATAATTACATCTGAGATAAGTCCATTTCATATCAACATCACCATAAACTACTCACGTGCTCTTGGAATGATCCATATTAGTTGTAATAACCGCATTATGTTGACCATTTTCTCGTATCTTCCTATCCACAAATGATCATTGAAAGTCCTTCTTGTAACGTATTAGCTAAGTGAAAAATTCTAATTCAATTACCTTGTGTGGTTGTAAAATTTTCCCACTTGTTAAAATCCTTCTTATGACTTCGATAGTGTCAGTCTTATTTATGACTTTAATACAGTGGATCAGTGGACGCCTGTGGTTTTATATGGCCTGGCGGGTTGTGAGTGTCACGATATTGCGTGCAGACCGTCAGATGTCTCATTGTTTGCGCTCTGTCTACGTTGAATTTACAAGATGGTTATCACTTAATCTGGGCCTAGGAACCTCACAGTGTTAGAGACAAACAATCTGCTCTGCCTTTGGTCTAGAATTGAATGTACTTATCAGAAGGGGGTTTAACAAGTATACACCAACTTTGGTCACGGAGTAGAATTATCCATTTGGCCAACACCTCCAAATAGGAAATTCATGTAATGAGTAGCAGGTTTATCAAAATTGACCGTTAACTATGCAACGCATTTTCCGTTACAAATAGCCAAAAGAGAGTATAAAATCTTATGGAATTTTGTGTGTTTCACACTGATGACACGTATGGCAAAATTGCGAGGTAGTAAACGAGTATAGGTTATTCCCCGCTTTTGGCAACATTCCAGCAATATCTCGACAGGTGACATGAGAACTAGGTTTCACACATTGTGCCAATGTGGGTGAAGGAACCCGTGTCTTCGGCGTACTGAGAGTACGCATTAACCACTTGGCTTACCCACCCTAACTGGCTGAGATGTGGAGAGTAGATCCAAGGAGTTTGTCAGAAAGCTATCTTTGTAGGTTTGAATCTCGGCTATGTTATCCCTGGTATGTATCTATTTGTCAGCACTATGCCCGTGCTCGTAGATGTCACCTTACGGAATGGTTTCGGGCTTTCCATCCACGCCAAGTCAATATGCTGTGATGTAACAGTAAAACTGCTTAAAGGCGTTACATACAACTCATTCACACACCGTACTCACACACCGTAAATATGCGACCACACTCTAGCATACTGGAATGCACATGTTAATCGTGTGCCTCACACAATATCTCAAAAGCTATGATACGCACGTCAACGTGCTGCGAAGGCTCAAAACACTTTAGGGTATAGATATCATAATTTTAGTATGTGGGGAGGTGGGGTAGCCTAGTAGATAAAGGGTCCGCTCGTCACGCCAAAGACCCGGGTTCAATTCCCCACATGGGTGCATTGTGAAGCCCATTTCTGCTGTCCCCCGCCGTGATATTGCTGAAATATTGCCAAAATCGGCGGTAAGATATACTCACTCACTCAGTCACTGATTTAAAAGACGATATACGGAACAGAAAATACACGATGTCAAGTTAATGGCACGCAGGGATGTCCGGCCACATGAGTGTTACCTTGAACAATAATAACACGGTCAGTAGTCCACTTGTGACGATGCGCGGTCAACCAGGACATAAATGATCGTCCAAGATCTGCTACTCAGATAAAGACCAATGGCCGTGATGACTCTGTCCTAATTCTTCTTTCAAATCCCATTATCTATGGCCGAATAGGAGTGAGGGTGTCATGCAGGCTATCCACCTTTATAATCAGAAGGAGGCAGTGGGCACTGGTCTGAAGAAACGACGTCCCTCACAAATAGGAACAGACAGGAACGTCCGCCATGGTGCTCACTCCGAGAAAGCCGCAACTGCAGAGCATGGCCTTGGGTTCATTGTTCTGATGAAAGTCGTTCTTTTCTACACGCTACCGACGGCAATGAGGGAGGGGGAGGGGGAGGGAAGTCGTCGTTAGGGGGCATATTAAAAAAGGCGGCATTCAGTTGAACCCTTTGGTTTGGCTCTGTTCATGTGATGGTGATGGGTCGTTATCACAAACTAAAGATAATCACAAATTCTAATATGAAAGGAGAATTTATTTGCCGACCCTTCCTAAAATAATTCATACATGCCATCAATCACAAACTCACAATCACCCACCACGCTTTATGTTCCACCAACATTCGCACACACCCAATTACACACTCAACAGTAAATATCCTAATATTACAAATGTCTTAGAAGGACAAAACAGTTCATCAGTATATACGTCACAGGCAATATTCAAAAGCCGATGTAAACTCAGTCACTTAGAACCAAATGCAAACGAACTCCACAAATTAATGTCACTGCTGGTCTGGTGGGAATATTCACTGAGGCTGATGATACTACCGGATGTGGGTATTAGTTTCAGTTTAGATCTGTTGTGTTAGGCTAGGAGTCCTCAAGAAGGGTACGCTCACACACAGCATCTTCAATTGAAAGAAATTCAGGGGATAAATACTTGGCAGAATTTTGTCACCAAGTATATTGATATAGGTGTTTTTAATCTCGCTTTCCTCCTTGCTCTTGGGGTATTTGCTATTTTCCCAGAGGTTCGAGACGCCAGACATTTGTCTTTTGTCCATTGTTATTGGTGAACCGTGTGGCTGCATTGTTAACAGCGTATGCCGAACGGACAGTGTGCCACATTGTTGGTAGTGTGTTATCAGAAGAAGCAGGCAGAGAGGGAGCCCCATGTAGTGGTTCCAGGCGCCTGGGGTGTCGGCCTAATGTAGTCGTGACTGGGGCAACTGACGGTGCTTCCATACTCACCAGGGGAAGGTCAAACACCTGCAACATAGGACAATAAGCTTTAAATAATCAACACTGCAAGTATCCTAATTACCCATTTAATTTCGTGGGATAGAAGGGATAAAATCCTTTCCACACCCAAAAGAATTCTCTGCTGAAAACAGAGTCGATTGTACATGATTATATGCATTTGTTTCAGCAGTATATTTAGCTGCGCAAATTAGTTTGTAAACGATCAAGTCTGGGCCATAGACCCCTGTGATTGACACCATGCAATTAGATGGCAGAGCATGTGTTTATGCATCACAGTCAAAAGCGATGATACCACGAGTTTGCGAAAAGGTGAACGGATCCTGACCCACCGGCGGCACCCGTCATAAACACATGCAAAGTCAAGTCAAATGTCCACCTGAAAATATTCGGGAACGTATGTTACAAGTCAAAATAGGGTTTTGCATCGGATATATATGTTTTTCACTGATGCATCAAATTTGGACATGTCCTACATTTATGTCTACCAATATCTTTTAAAGAATGCTTGGGGCGCCTGCACATACACTTTTGAAAACCAAATGAAACGCACCAAGCACTATACTATGTACCAGTCATAGATATTTTATAGATAAAAGGGATTTGAAATAGTCCTGAAGTACCTGTGATCTCTTCATTTTCCTCTTTATCAGGTATCCGGCTACGCCACCAACAACTAGTAGGGCCAGCACTACCGCCACCGCTATCTGCCACGTATCTGAAGAAGAGCATGGTCATTTGATGAATAGTTTACATTTTGGTTACAATAAAAAGAGACAAGTACTGTTTCTTGAAACATAAGTACCGTTAGCCACTGTAAACGCTCCTGTCTCAGGGACACCTGTAGATGAAGTCAATTGCATCGCCGTATATCCCGGAGACTGTCTATCGCCAGGGTGTTCTGTAGATACGCCGGGTGATCCAGGAATGGGTGTTTCAGCGGTGGTATTTGGTTCTACTGTGTTTGTGTCTGTCTGTGGATCTGTGGATGACCCTGTGGATCTGGGGTCGACGGTGGACGAACGTTTATCGTTTTCACAGACAGATTTAACATCGTTAGAGAAGAAGGGATCTACGGCTTCTTCCTCGGGAGGAAGAGAGGGAGGTTTGGCCGCTGTGCATGTTTCGGCAGGTGAAACGTCATCGGTATTACAACTCATATTGATCACGTCTCCGTTTGTACCTTGAATACGAAAAAAAATCATTGTACTGGCATAAGACACAGATAATTATGGCGATGCATAGTTTTTTATGAACATTGGTATTTCATGCACAACTGTTGTCTCTAAAGAGGATATGCTATTTTATTTGGTTGTTGAAAAATAATTATACTTTTGCGTGGAGGTTGGAACATAAGGTGACCTTTTTGACATAAATCCCGCAAATCGAAATATGGCTATTTTATGGCCATAAGTTGTAAAGCACCTTTTATCTGTGCCCACAACCACGTTCCTTCAGTCATGTTGGACAGTGATATCTGGAGGAAGGACGTTTCGCTGACGTAGGTGACTCCAGTGAAGTTATTCCCGGGACACAGCAGTGTCTGAGAATTAACCCCGTCTGTTATCTCAAGACTGGTGTGTGACCCGTTGGAATAGTAATGAATGCTTTCCATGATGACCGAGGTGTTACAAGGTGCAGCTACTGTACATGAAACAGTGTCACTGGGAACATCCTTCCCTTCACTCTGGAGGAACACTGTTGTTCCACTTGCTGTATTGTTAGACGAAGGGTCCAGTACAGATGTTTCTGAAAACGGGAAAATATATCAACGAACCTTAAAACATAACTACATGTAGTAGGAACATTATGTCAACATGCTGATATGATGTGATCAGGGCCATAGGATGTGATCATTACGAAGAGTAGACATGCGCACACACACGCACGCACACACGCAGACACACACATGGACACACCCACATGTTCCATCTATCATCTATACTTCGTTGAGACAGTATGCTGGTCACTTTCAGTAATTTCGTATTCAGCATACCTAGCTTTCGTTACCTTCACAGAAATTTCAGCTTGTATTTAATCTGTATCGTTCATAGCAAAGGTAGAATACGTCTTATAATTAGCTGTGTCAGCGTAGGATATTCGTGAAGAGCGCTCCAAGGGACATAACTCTATGGCGTTCGTTTGAAATTATGTTATGCCGGTATAGGGCGCGAGAGTCGATTTAATGCAACGTTGCATTAATTTATTCGAACTCTTTAATGTAATATTGTAATCTAAATTCGTACTGTTTTTGGACTAAATAATGTGGCAGCTTCCCTGAGGGCTGATAGTATTATGAGAGAAATGCATTATATATATTCTAGAGAAGCGTGGTGTGATAAATTCAGGTGACGATTAATCTTACCATGGACACACGAGTACTCCATTATCATGTAGGTAGTGAAGGCGATGTAGCCGGCGTCCACATACGTCGTGTTCACCTCCTGGCGTGTGACTGGCTTCATGCAACTTGACTTGGCTGCACATGCAGACATGTAGTCAGAGAGAGATATTCCCTTGTAAACAGACTTATAGTCGTTGGCATCGTACGCGCAACATTTCCCACGATCATAATTGACCCCAAATGCTGCTAGGGCACACCCAGAGGATGTCTTCTTTGCAAGTGCATATATATTGTCTATTACAATAACTTCAGGACTTTCACACGAGGGTGTAAAGAAGTCAGATTCATCTGACCCATCACCATAGCAACCGACAAATTCCTTCGTGTATGATTCTGTGAAATATGAAAATGCTGTTATTTACAATTGCCATTGGATGAGTAGTGATTAGTACGATACGGCATAAGTGAAAAATTCTAAATTGTCTAAACAGATCAGCATCGTTGATCACGGTAGTTCACCAGTGGGATTAACAGGAATCTCAGAAAAGTGGATATATCACCTTGTTGGAACATACTTTGATCTCGTTAGTTTTCTTTAAAAACGATGTAAATTCTTACAAAAAATGATTACACTCGTTACGAGTTTAAAGCCTTGGAACACAGTATGCTGAAGCCTTAATCTTTCCCAGAAATGTCTTCTCTATTGCCTGTGCAAAGTGTAGTGAGTTAATGATTATCAATGATCAGGTCACGTATTTTATCAGCATTAACTTAATGTCTGCTGGCAATCATCATTCTGATCTTGGGTCATCTTCGAAGCTCTTTCTTACACTCGTCACCTCCTCTGCCTACCTCTTGAGCCTTGCAAAGCGAAGAGCATTATGCCCTTGAGTGTCCCTATCAGCGGGAAATACTTCATAACAACAAGGTAACCAATTCGTTTTTATCAATACAGACATACTTACTCTTGGCTGAAGAAATATCCAAGCCGGTTGCGTAAGTGGTTCAAATGCAGTCTGAAATCTTGGAACGTCCTGTACTGAGGACACGCCAATTCTTCGTATATCCCCAGCACATTCTGCGTTACATTACACGACATCGCGAATTTATAGTTCTATCTATAACAATTTCTAGGATGATATTCCATGTGTCGACGTATACTTACCCTGACAGCACATCAATATACCCAGAAAAATGGCAGTTTGTCCGTCCAGTTTCATCGCTTGGCAAAACAAGGCTTGGGCTTTTTAGGAATGTAAACACTTCGGGGTTTATAGAAACTGTTAGATTGTATTTTTTATGAATAGACACTATATATTAGATGACTACCTCTTTAGTCTGTAGACAGTCAGGTTGTCGCACTTGGGTCGACGTTGCAAGCAGAGGTCAACAGCTTTGTTTCTGCGTGTAGGTACAAAAGCAGTTGGCAGCAGTTCATGATTGTAATATAGATATAGGCTATCTGATACTGACATAAAGGACCACTGAGTTATTATGTTCCATTATAGGTCGACGTTAAACTCATCGCGTGCTGGTGTTTCCAGTGTGGCACGCATGCTCCTTGTAAACTGTAAATGGGTAGTCTGTGCACTCTCTGCAGAACACAGTCTGTGTTTCAATCGGGGACGGTGGGGTAGCCTAGTGGTTAAAGCGTCCGTTCGTCACACCGAAGACCCGGGTTCGATTCCCCTTATGAGTACAATATAGGAAGCCCATTTCAGGTGTCGCTCCTGTGATATTGCTGGAAAATTGCTTAAAACGGCGTGAAACCCACTCACTCACCGTGCATCTATCTAGCTTGGTCAGCAAGTGTTACATTATGTGTCATAGACATTTTATTAAATTTCTGACATAGATGTTGTGAAGTATAGAACCATATATTGTGAATGAACGTTTATTGATTGATTATATCCATTTTTCCTTTTCCCTATGTGAAAGACATTTCACTTCTATACTTAAGTTCCATGATAAGCCAAGTGACAAGTGCAAGTACACCAGTACTAAGAACGCGTAAATATCAGCTTCCTTGATAGACAAGGGAGATCTCAATCTGTAAGGGATATCACGTGGTATGACATCACTTGTAAACTCAATTATAAGACCAATGTGTTAAAGTCGTCATGGGAATATAAGACTCGGCATATGGACACACTCTGTTTTATCTTGTTTCCTTTTAACGGCAAGAAAATATTGAAACGTTGAGGAAACATCTTAAGTTACAAATACCATGTTAATATCATATCTCCAACTGTCAACACCAGCGGAGTTTCACAGGGGATTGTTTCCCACCACAGTCAACATGTTACCCCCCCTCTCAGTGATACACACTAGTGTTCAGGTGTCCATTTCTGGCTGGGTGGAAGCATCGTGGTGTTCTGTCGTCTTGATTCGCTGATATCAGACAATCCCAAAACACAAATCTCCTATATCGAAATCCATGCCAATAATCAGTTAACAGACGGTGATTCGAGCGCATGTAACGCTGCTTCCAGTTATACAACGCCAGCCTGCTATGAGAGGAACGGTGTCCTGTCTTAGACATGTACTATTTCGGTTCAACCCACGGACATTGTTATATAGCTGACAAACCTGTAAAAACGATCAAGGCGTGATTGTTATCTACGGTCACAGGTTTCTGGCAGAGGGACCTAAAGCTTCACAGCGCTACAGCCAACAAACGGTGATTAGCGTTTTTTAAACTGATATCTTCAACATTGCATTTTGTTTCAGATTGCAAGTACATTTTAATAGAAAATCAGTTTGGAAGGCCCTCCTCCTTGTTGCAGCTGTGTGCTCTACTTCCAGTGTTGTAAATAGCTGGGCTGAACCTTCAACCTTGTTGTAGCTGTGTACACTGCTTCCAGTGTTGTAAATAGCTGGGCTTAACCATCAACCTTGTTGTAGCTGTGTACACCACTTCCAGTGTTGTAAATAGCCGGGCTGAACCTTCAACCTTGTTGAAGCTGTGTACACTACTTCAGTTTTGTAAATAGCTGGGCTGAACCTTCAACCTTGTTGTAGCTGTGTACACTACTTCAAGTGTTGTAAATAGCCGGGCTGAGCCTTCAATCTTGTTGTAGCTGTGTACACTACTTCCAGTGTTGTAAATAGCCGGGCTGAACCTTCAACCTTGTTGTAGCTGTGTGCTCTACTTCCAGTGTTATAAATAGCCGGGCTGAACCTTCAGCCATGTTGTAGCTGTGTACACTACTTCAAGTGTTGTAAAGAGCTCGGCTGAGCCTTCAACATTGTTGTAACTGTGTACACCACTTCCAGTGTTGTAAAGAGCTCGGCTGAACCTTCAACCTTGTTGTAGCTGTGTACACTACTTCAAGTGTTGTACATAGCTGGGCTGAACCCTCCTCCTTGTTGCAGCTGTGTGCTCTACTTCCAGTGTTGTAAATAGCCGGGCTGAACCTTCAACCTTGTTGTAGCTGTGTACACTA
>VKKT01001198.1:39997-60354 GCA_008038995.1 Haliotis laevigata
CTAAAAGGAATACATTTGGAACGTATGTTTTGAAAATAGTAACTTGCGTTTCTTTTGCGGTTCAGTATATTACGATTACATATCATATAAAACTGACACATAAAAACTGAAGTCAGGTAACCGTCTTATATGTCCATTCATTCATTCTCGTCGCTGGATATGACTGTTTGTAAGTCTGTTCCATATCGTTGAACATTGATTTTAACTTAATGATAAACGTCTTCGACATGTGTCGCCGTTGAGCGTTCTTTTACAAATAAGTTACCTGAAGTAACTAATGAACTGTACCTACTCATTCATTTTTAGGGTTAAGCGATCAGCTATGTATTGAATTGAAAAGGTCAGATTTGTGCTTACAGATCACCCTGAATGCATTATTCTCTCAAACACAACACTGGAGGCCATCGAGCATTCTTCAATCACAATCTCCGCCGCCATCGACGCCGTCATGCCACCAAACGTGGTAGACTGGAAACTCAACGGCACCCCGGTCAACAGGGCTGGGGACCGGTACACAGGAGGCAACAGCTATCAGAACACGTCGTTGAACATTTCGGACATAACCCGTCGCGATGCGGGTATATATACCCTTACTGCCTCAAACGATGTCGGAAGCGTAGTGAATGAAACGCGCTGCAACGTCAATGTTGTCGTACAGTGTAAGTAGTTTACGTGATTCCTTTGTCAGCTGTTTGTAATCGCATATTGTTAGGAAGTAGTTCATGAATTTGATTACTTCATTTGATGAGGTAGATGTACCATGTATATTGTTCCTGCTCTCTTGTATCTCTTTTTTGCAAGGTCTGTATTCCGTTGACCCTCACGGATATTATTTTGTGTGACACTCAAGTACTGACAAGTACTGTGGTGAAATTGTGCTCCTATGGATTACGCACAGATGTTAAATATAGCATTTTCAACAATTCGCTGTAATGCTAATTGCAAGTATTCAATTGGATAATTGATAGTCCGTGCTGATATTTTCCATATTTTTTCCTACTTATAAAAACAACAAATGTCAAAGCTTTTATTCGTGCACCCATGAAACGAACTGTGCGACGTTTTGCTGCAGTTATTTGCATCTCCGTCATCTATAAACAGGCTTCAACAGGAGATATCGCTGTTTTGAAATATAGAAATATCTCCGAAGAGACAGACCCGTAAAGATCCGAGTTAGAATTGGTCTTCAGAAACCCATGCTTGTCGTAAGAGGCGACTAGCGGAATCGGGTGGTCAGGCTCGCTGACTTGGTTGACACATGTCGTATCCCAATTGCGTAGAACGATGCTCATGATGTTGATCACTGGATTGTCTTTATCATTTACATACCGCCGCCATATATCTGGAATATTGCTGAGTGAGGTGTTAAACAACAAACCAACAAATCAACCGAATGGACATATTTGCAGTGAAATCCTATCACAGTGTTTTGCAGACCATTGTGACTTCATAGGTTGCCATGGCTTTACAATAAAATGATGTCACTAGAAGAGGGGTTTACTTTCTGTCCTAAAGACACTTATAATTACAGTTGGAAAAAGATAATATCGGCAAGCATCAGGGTGTTAAACTTTTACCTGCTTGTGTTCATGTACTTGATGTAAAACGTCACTTCCGTGAGTTTCTCTATATAATCTTTGTCTTGTCTTGTGAAGACTCGAATATTGCGAATCTCACTGCAACTGCAACGATGAAAGTGATGCCGGACTTGTCTGTTCTACCTGAATTATTTCGTGGATTATGACTTAAACGGAGAGACTCCAACTGAAGACGGACATTCTGCAAATAACCACTCTGCACGTACTCATTCAAAGAACTTCATATACTCTCCGAAAATCGAAACGCATAGGTGATATCGATATACGAGATTTCTGATTGAATGTAAGTTCGCCATTATTATTGGTTTGTGTACATGGAACCAATTCACAGTGAACAAATGCATCTTCGGAAACTTCAATTCACGTTTACGTTCGTAAGTGTCACCTTCCACGAAAATGCCATGCAGAACACTTGGTTCGTAATATGCACATGCAGTTCTGAGGAATCGTGGGCAAGAACTTTGCCTTTATGAGGGCCGTTTTGCATTTAGACGGCCATTGGCATTTTTAGCTGAATGAAAGAATATCGTTGTGCCGCGACGTTGTTAGTGGAAACATTGACATTGGACGTCTGGAGGCTGGGGAGTCTCACATTCGTCACCACTCCCCCTTTTCCGTAACCTACCCGTCTCGATGCTTGTTATGTGCGATAATACGACAAACCAATCAGAAAGCACGTATTGATTGCGTGGCTTTCATAAAATAATCCCGAGTTCTTAAATCGTTTTTGATTAGAAAATCATGAAACATATATCATATATATACATCACAGTGAAAGTACAAAGAACGTAGCTAACGGAATTGTGTTGCCTCATGTGAACTTTTTAATAAGGATAACGCGACTGACTGTGAGAGATTCAAATACACGCTTGTGCGTTTATTTATATAACAGCTCTCCTATTTCCATTTGAGAGTTTTCTCGGGCAAATTGCGGGCATGTTTCTACGTGCGCGTCCGATATTTTTAGTTAATGTAATAAGAAGTAGCCATGAGGCGCAAAGCAATATATTTTATATATAACTAATCAACTTAAAACTCAATCACTGTGCATACATTTCACTTCATTTGGCATATTTTGTCATCGTATTCATCATAAATTCCACCTGGGGTATGGCAGCAAGGTTACATGCAAGTTCAGAGAACTGGTTGACACCGCGTACAATAATTCATGATAGGATTCTCCAGTTCGAGATATATGTTAAGTAATCTTTATGTATTTATTTTTCCCTTATGATAGTTACATATTATTTAAATTACCTATTCAGGAAGAAAAAAGATCATGCGCGATTCGTAAGGCGTATTTGGGAATATTAAGTGAACAGTTGGTAATAATTACATAAGAACGTGTATTCAACAAATTATTATTATTTATTTAACAGGTAAAATTTTTTTTTTTTTAAAGCAGTAATTTTCGAGTGCTGTTAAAGTAGTTAATATGAAATCCTTCCAAGGGGACACGAGTAAGCAATTCGGCCTATTGTCCCGGATTATCAAGCGTTGGTCACGAATGGAGAGTCTCAATTTGCCGTTGTAGGTCACTACAATGTTCACCACCAGTGGTTTATGGGACCGATATCAACAAACCAATTCTATGCAAGATCGACCTCGAAGTGGTAAACTTTGGATGATCACTGCAGCGCAGTTTAGGTACATCCGGATATTAATCTGAAATATATCTGGAAAGTCAAATAGATCGACAGAGAAATTACGCAAACAATGTAAGACGTTGTGTAAACGAATGCTCGTGTGTGAATTTGAATCTCTCACCGCGCATGCCCTTTCCAATGACAACTTAATTCATGCAACACCATTACTTCAAATATTGTATCCCTGATTTATAAATAACATGAAAATATTTTGAGATGAAACTTACCAGTGTGAGTAAGTGCCATATGATTAGCCTGCTATTGATTATGTGGCACCGTGTCGTACGGGTTAGAAGTCATCCAGGGCACAGAACATCCGACTCGTTTTAGTCAGGTATTACCATTCCCACTGTCAGTGGGTGCACAGTGGGATGAGCTTGTGAATGAGTGCATGTTACAACTGTGCAGACTAATTAAGTACATTCTTCCAGATAGGAATTCAACCGGAAACCTGGTCTAAACGAAACGATTCTTCGAAAAGTGATATGTCGATTAATTTTTGTATGGTATCCAACAGAAAATTCAATGCAAACACAAAAGAGTAAATAACCAGACAGTGCAGTTTTAATGAAAGCAATAGTTTTCATTTTATGGTTCCTATTTGTCTGGTATAATATGTTCCAGATTCTGCTTTGCATATCGACTTCAAGCTGATTCTCTTCGGAAGAGATCAGCAGTCTATTCTGATTACCAACTTGGTCTGTCAATGACAAGGTCATTGATGATATGAATGAAATAATTCAGTAGGGAACAATAACTAAGATGTTGATGTACCCTTTAAAACATATAATGCATTTTCTACACAGATTTAGACAACTGCCCGAACCGGACCTATACAGCGTGTGAGAATGGAACACTAACCCTTCAATGTTCGGTCAGATTTCTGCCATCCTTGAGTAATGTGACGTGGAAAAAGAACGGGGTTATACTGGATGTATCCAGTCCCCGGTATAGCGGTGGAACCATATCTTCACCTGATCTGACAATTTCCCCAGTTCTGAGAACTGATGACGACGACTACACCTGTGAAGCTGAGAACGTCGTTGGGAAAGCTGGCTGCATGATCACACTGGATGTCTTCTGTGAGTCTGCTTTCTGCTTTCACTGTGACGTCCGTCAGTTGTGATGAATGATAATTCGTGGAAAATGTATTTATAAAATTACTACGAACGTGTTTGTATGTCACATAGTTGTTTTCATTTGGAATATTTACAGACAAATGAAAGAGTAAATATAATGCCCTGGTGTATAGAGTATGTACGATCCATTTCGTTAGTTTCATAGACGGTTAGCAACGGTTGGCGAATGGTTTGTTGAAAGGCACCATTATGAGAGGGGCATATTGTTTATCAAACAATAAAGACACTGTGTTGTGAAATCTGCATGAGCTGATAGGGAGCAATGAATTAAATATCCCCTGCATCTGCCCCTTACCCATCTTCATAAATAGGAGGGGGCGTGTTCATCTGACGGTCTGGAGGGAGAGTAGAACATATGAATAGTTTGGTCTATAGAGGGAGAATATATAGTTTTTCACTGACAGTTTTATGAATAGTGATTGCATTTCAGCTCGGCCTGACGTCCACGTGCCTCGAAGAGACATAATGTTGGTAGAAGGACAAACTTCATCCTTAGGTTGCTCTGTGGATATGCGCGTTAAACCCAGTCCCGCCGTTGTTCACTGGTTTAAAGATGGCGTCCATCTCGACCCTCACTTTGGTCGTTATGATAACGGTGATATATACAACCCAAGTTTGACAATCACTGACATCAAACGTGAGGATGCTGGGATATACTCGTGTGGAGCAGTCAATGGTGTCGGCGACAGTCAGTCTGACCCAATCAATGTCACAGTAGAATGTAAGTAGACCGATGGATGAAAATACTCTATTTTATTACACCAGTCAATGGGAATTTTAGTCGCAACATGAAAGTGTTACACAAACTGTAATATACACGTGGAAAGAAGAATCGCAACACCTAATACTTTTTTCTCTCAATGTCTTAAAATAGTACTATAATAACATTAGGATAATAAATGAAAACAATAACCTATTACGTGTCTCAAACGCAACAAATCATGAAGCACGCTCTACATCTAACAAGTGTGGAACATATGATCCTTGCACCTCTCGTGTCATGAAAATACAGTTTTAATTATCATTTACTCTTGTTAGAAACCTGAGCTAAAACACATACTTATTGTCTAAAACCACTCTATGGGGCCCCCTCAAACTAACGGCAGCGAAGAGATGGCAAGTTAAAGGTATGGTTAATGCGGGGTTGTCCATGATACAAATTGCCAGGCAGTTAGGTCACCCCTCAACAATCAGTCGATTAGTGAGGAAATATCACCAAACAAACGATGTAAAGGGTCTGCTTGGTTCGGGCAGACCACGCAAGACATCAGCTAGACCAGACGCGGTTCAACGTGGACTTGTTCGCCGATTTCCCTTTGCTACAGTCCAATGCTAAAACGGCCATGGCTGCCACACCAGCCACTCTGTCATAAAACTGTAGACATCGACTAAAAACAGCAAGGTATAAGGCCAGGAGACCCGTCCGACGACCATAGTTGACACCTGCCCACATGGATGCAATATTACGGTGGTGAAGGGACTGGCATCGGTGGAACCTGGCTTCTTGGGGCAAGATCCATTTGATGGTATGGGGTTATATGCCATATGACTGCAAACATCAGCTTGTCACAGTGAGATAAAATCTTAATGGACAAGATACCAAGATAAAACCTTGAGGAGTCATGTAGTGCATCATTTTGATAATCATCCCCTGTGAACAAGGCCAATCGTTATGGATGACAACGCCAGGCCACATCGCGCACGTGCAGCCATTGATTACCTGCATCAAGATGCCATTACCCCATTTCCAAGACCAGCCGGAAGCCCTGATTTCAACCCGATCGGGCATGTTTGAGACATTCTGGGGTGTAACGTTCGACAGAGATCCACCAGTCCAGAAAATTGATGAATCAAAATTGCACCAAGAATGGAACAGGTTGCCCCAACACCGGATCCAGCGTCTTGTGCACCCAATGACGACGAGGGTTCAAAATGCCATCCATGTGGGCGGAGGATATAAAAGATAATGACTCTGTCTTCTGTTTCTGGAACTGATTGGGCGTATGAATTAGGACTATGCATCGTGATACCCGTTTGGGATGGTAATACTTCTTCATTTCAGTTTTATTGCAGGACCCATGTTTAATCAAATTATACCATTCAGTTTCTTTATTTTGTAGGTTTTGTGTTGATGAAAAGTCTTTTTTAGCATTTTGGTTACAAAATAATTTCCTAGGAAGACGCACATGACCTATAAACTGTGATTAAATATAGGGCCTGTCATGACACTTGGGTATTGCGAAACCTCTTTTCATCTGTATCTATGTGTGTGTGTGTGTGTGTGCGTGCGCGCGCGTGCATGTGTGTGTGTGTACAACAAAGCAGGTACCATAATAGTTTCATTGCAATTCATTTTCGTATTCATGAATAATTGGTCAGATGAACATTCAGAAGTCAGTTTCATTTATGCTTGACACCTACAATATACATGAGCAATGATTAAGGACCACCAGAATCTAAGAGCACGTGTCTCCAAGGGCCCCCAAACGCAGGTGCCCATACCCTAACATGTTTCACAAAATGTCTCAAACGCTATAGATCGCGTGGTTGCCACATATCATAACAACTGTATTCACGGCAGGTTTCTGAACTGAGTTAAAAGGGGACAGTACTAAAAATGGACTTTTCTTAACATGCCAGGACGTTGACTTTAAGAAAATGCGTAATGACAAGTTATTTTCTGATGGTATGTCCTTTCGCAACATCTTCAACTTTAACCACACGGCTATTAGTCGACTTGTGAGGTAGCATACCATACCTCCCCATACCATAACGTAGCCGTCACCAAACTGTCGACGGATACCAACGCACGTGTCAGCATACCGTTCACCTGATCGTCTGTACACCCTTGCCATGCCATCTGAGCTGTCCAGATGAAATCGAGACTCGTCAGTGAACAAAATGCCATCCCAATCTCCTGTACCATAGATGCTGTATACACCAAGCACGACGTGCCTGTCGGTGACGTTGAAGCAAAACTGGACGTATTGCAGGCCTTCGAGGCTCCCTCAGTCGGTTCAGTGGAATCCTGGAACCGATTGCAGCTAAGCAGTCTCGAATCGATTGCTCAAATGAGTCAGCCGAATGTGGTTGTCAAACGTGACGTTTGAGCAAAATTGGACGTTTTGCAGGCCGTCGGGGCTGTTGTTGTGCTCCTCAGAACTGATTGGACGTAAGCCAGGAATGGTTCGAGCAGTCAAAATGGCAGTCTTTAGTCGATTCCTCAGATGGATCAGCCGAATGTGACGTCACACGTGGATGGACGGTCCAAGGCACATCTCTCGTGTTCCCATTAGGTTGAAATCATATCTACAGAGATGACATCATGTTGCGATGGACACCCAAATGTCTGGCCATTTTATTTTCGGCAATTCCAATCTCCAGCATACCCACGAGAAAATATGTGTATTGAGCCCAGGTCACAAACCAGTTAAAGTTAAGCAACGTTGGTCACGGTGTTTTTCAGATTGATCCTCTGAGGGGTTCTTGGATTTTCTGTCTTGCAGCGAAACGAAGCAAACGTGACATGTGGTCACATCTTAGTCAAGTGAGTTTGTTAGCTGCCTTTTTTCACATAGCAGAAAATGGGTACCCGGTGAAATTAACCATATGACTATTAACCTTCTGACACCTCATAGACAGCTTGGGTTAAATGTGGTAATAATGTCCATCGTCCTGTATGCGGGACATGGAGTTCACTGCTATATATGTGATCTTATTATATGTCTTGCAAAGTAAGATAAAAAATGCACCACAGAGAGTTCGGGGGATCCTGGCATAGTCAGGCTGGTAAGGCGCATCATCAGCTCAGGGCCCTTTCCCCCTGTACACGCAGCCCAGACAGCGAACGGCACTTCTCCCAAACAACGCTGCCTTGTTGAACCCACAAAGAACATTCAGGAGTATATGTAGATTCCTCAACACTGCAGCCTTCTGCATTACCCAGAGTGTCAAAAGGGCTGTGCTCCCGATGCTGTACCAAGGAACTCTCCTGATCTGCACCAAGAGATCAGGAGGTACCAAACCGAGGGCACCGAGAACAATGGAGAACGTGACGACTGTGTACTGGAGATGTAAACGAGAGGTTTCAAAGGCGAGGTCCGTAAATTTAGCATGCTTTTAGTGAATCTTGCCACTCACATTGCTGTCAAAAGGCGAGAAAAAAATGATATAAATAAATTCATTGGCCTTATTACAAAGGACAAGATCAGGTTTGATCCTAGGAATTTTTCAGACTTTATATGGGCCTTTTCCAAAGAAGTTTATAAAGCATGATTTTCCATGACGCCCTGGACATATGCATGTTCAGGGTCGTACCATGGATGGACCTCGGTGTCAAGGTGGAAACCATAGAAGAAGCAACGAGCCATGCCATCAAGATATGCTGTGTGTGTGAGTCATTTGGATTACTGTTTTGTTCCACTAACTGGATGTACACAGTGCATGTACTGCAGTGATTTCTCAGAAAGTGATCTACTCTATAAGCAGACTTAGTGAAGTATATCACCTGGCTTACTCCCATCGCTCTGCCGTCCAGCAAATACACCGCCATCAACAAAATCAACCTCAAATTTCAGATTCTGCCCATCAACCTTGGCACGCTTAAGATTGCCGTGGAGCTCCTTGCTTTCATCGTGAGTCTTGACATGCATCACTAGAGGATCATCCAACAAATAAATATGTGCGAAAGTACAAAATAGAATCATAAAGAGCTTCCACATTAATCATACCCCGATCTCCCGATTTATTATTATTGTTGTTTTCTAATGCGCCCTGCGTAGACATATTTCTCGCCCTTCTCTATCCGCAGACACCTGTTCCACAGTCAGACTGGAGCAATGTGTACATATTAGCACCCTCCCGTCGGGTTCTACCGGTTTACGGTATGCCAATGGCCTCAGGTTGATCTCAGACAGCATCTCACAAGGGAAGAGAGCTTATTTGATGCTGTGGATAATGAAACAATAAACTCCCACCTAATTGTTTTTATATTGCACCACAGATTCCTGCCGGTTCCACATTGTTACGCTGTGATTTGTTTTATTAAGTAACAGATTAATGCAAGATAAGAGGGTATGCAATAAATATAGAACGTAATACTAGTGTTTATGGATGTTTTGTATTGAACTCGAAGACGTAATAGGAGCAGAGAAACAACTCGTTCCTCGTAGTCGTTGTTTCTCTGCTCCCGAGAAATCTTCGAGTTCAACACAAAACATCCAAATGCACTAGTATGACGTTCTATATATATATTGCATATGGACTTGAACATTACATCACAATTTTTCACTGGTAGCTGTAAGGATTTTAATTATAGAAATAGTTCTATATTTTAGCGCAAATATTTACCGTTGCATTAGCTTTGCGGTCAATAAAGATACATATAAGTATGCATATAAAACATTTACCAAGAGCAATACATCGTGTGTTGGTGCCTTGTGAGGACCGTGGATTATACCCTATTACATGTTTTGTTATAACGTGTTTAAGCTGTTGCATTTTCAGATCCGCCAACAGTCTTGGTGAAATTCAATCACTACGGTTTCTACCAGGGATCTAATGTGATGTTGTGGTGCTATGTCAACTCCTACCCACTCGTGTCCCCAGCAGACATCACGTGGGTTCGTGATGGGAAATTTGTAATCCCTAGTTCTTCATGTCGTGACGTCAGACCCAACTGGCGGATGTGCAATGTGGACACCAGTACAGCTGGTAAATACATGTGCAGAGCTCACCATCGATTGGCATCTGTTAATAGCGAGGACATTACTGTACAAGTGAGAGGTAAGAAACGGCAATCATGTTACGAACAATATATTGAATATTAAATCTCATAAACAGAGAGGAACCTTAACTTTGTTTTGGAGTGGTCAGTTAAGCAGAAAATATGTGTTTAGTGACAGTGATGAAAATGTTGATGTGTAAACATACCAATGATTTTAAAAATGAGCATCATGTAGTTGTTGACGAGTGTCCTCTTTTGGCGCGAGAGAGAGAGAGTAGGAGAGAAAGAGAGAGAGAGAGTAAGAGGTGAGGTGAGGTGAGGAGAAAACACAGTCCTAAATGTATTATCAATAGTTCTTATAGTATTATTTATCTTTGTCAGTGGAACGACTATATTTTACTCTTAAATTTTGCCAAATTTCCTACGGTGTTTCTTTTTGGGCGAGGGCCTTCTTTCTACATTTATTGATCTTCTAATTTGTATAAGTACTATAATATCTATTATACATATTATCAGTGACTCTGGTCAGACAGACAATACTGTTGGTCACTGAATGAAACTATACCTAGATTATATTCTCTTAAAAATCTTCGGAAGTTTTTATTTAGGAATGAAAAATTGGGAGATATATCGGAGTCAGTCAATGTTGATTTGATACTAATGAATGTTTTGAGAGTGCTTCACTACTTGCACTTCCTTATGACCATAGTTGTTGTACAGTAAATGCTCTTGAAAGATGACTGGTGTACGACGTGAAATTTGCATGTGTACGATGTTCATTTTCAAACAAAAACAACAACTAGAAACAAACACTAACAACTGTGTAATGCAAGATGGATTGTCAAAATCAATGGTCCATAGTGATTTATCGACCTTCTTGAAAACCGCCAGAATCAAGAATGAGTGAGTGAGGGAGTAATACTTTATATCAACATTAAAATCAATAAATTTAGAACATAAAAATCTGTCATCGTAGGACAGTAAAACTACCAGAGTATCACAGCTGTTAATTTAAAACTAGTAAGCTATCATAAAAAAGATATCACTATAAGAATCAATAATGACACCTCATGCACGTGCATGGGGCTACTGCGTTGTGCACATGTATCCCATTGTGGTTATGGGTGGTGATAAAGAGAATAGTGGTGCGTTCATAAGTTGTCTGAACCCGTGATGATCCGGGTTGGAATTTATCTTCATTTACCCATTCTTGTCGTAAGAGGCGACTAACGGGATAGGCTGGTCAGGCTCCCTGATTTGGTTGACACATGTCAATTGCGTAGATCGATGCTCATGCTGTTGATCACTGGATTGTTTGGTCCAGATCATTTACAGACCGCCGCAATATAGCGGGGAAATTGCTGAGTGCGGCATAAAACTAAACTCACTCACTCATAAGATGTCTGTCTGTGTAAGGTTTGTTCACGCTTATTCTTCCTATCCAAATTGACAGTTCAGGTTCTCCAACGGTTTTTGAAGAGTATATGTCATCATTGAAATAAAATAATAATTTCTTAAATGTAGTAATAATCTTATACGAAGGTTTGTTTTGCAGATATGTGTCCCACAATTGTTGAAAGGCATACGATAGCTGATGAAGATAGAAGTAAAGATGGGTATGTCAAAAGTTCTATTAGATTTCGTTATGCGTGTCGTAGTCCTGAAGAACATGATAACATTGCGCATTGTGGGGTTGTTTTTATTTGAGTTTCAATTTTTGGTACACTTGCCTAAAATATCCCAAAGTAGTTCTTTCCGTAAGATAGACCTTGTATTTGCCGCTGAACAAAAAGGCAATAACAGCACAATGTGCTGCTTCTTTCAAGTAAAGTAGACAAATAATATGTTTGCAGGAGGAGATCCATTCATAGATATACTACTCACACTTTGCTGAGGATCACAAAAACTTCACTTACACGTAAATTTATAACTTTAAATTGTATCCATTTAAAACTGGATAAATAATGATATGGTAACACATCTTTAGGAAATCAGCCACTTTAAGCTAACCGATTGCACTTGATACATGTGTAACCATAAAAATGGTTTTCATGGCACCAATCAACCATTTTGCAAATCATGGCACGGTTCACTGACAAGTACACAACACCTACCAATAACAGGTATGGGATCCACAAGATGCAGTGACATACTGAAAACTTGGAACCATGCTTACAATCGGCTTAGATATCTAAACCAAATTTGACCCCACATCATAGTTTTCCGTTGAATCAATTATTTGATCGTTAGCAAAGTGTGAATAATATATAATTAACCTGATCAATCTACATTCATGTTGGCCGTATCGTGTTGACTTACAAGCTGAATGTATGCGTGACCTGCAAATCAGTACGTAAAAGAACTAATTGTTCAAACAAAATGTAAATATAATGACAACATGCAGCTGTGATCACACAATGCCATTTGGAAAGTGGTCAAACCCAACAAAAGTACAAGAATCTGTACTTTACTGAAAAAACTGTAATCCCAAACATAACACATGTTGTGGCCAGTTGGTGGTAAAACATGTTATATCTGAGATAACACTTGAAACATACTATAAAAGAAATGCCATGTAATTAACATTTGTATCCTCAAATTAACTAAATAATGAAAATCAAAACAAAGTAATTACAATGGCAGAGAAACGTTGTGAGTTACAATCTAAAGCCACGTCAACAATATTTCAGCCATAAATTAGAGTCAATATAACCTAACGACAATGACAGTAAGACATACAATAACCAGGGTGTCGCTCATATATACATATATATATGTATCACACAGATTTCACTATTGTTAAATTTATTGCCTTAAATGGATGAGTACCTTCTGGATATCTATGTTGAAAGTCATAATGTGTTGGGCTAGTCTATCAAGTGATTATAAATGCATGCATAATAATTCTCAGGTAGGAATGTCCTTTCCCATGAATTCCTGAGTGAGTGAGTTAATATTTAAGGTCACATAGGCAATATCTCAGCCATATCGTGACGAAAACAATTTATACAATAAAACATGAAAACATTTTGAAGAGTAAAACCTGTCAACGATGGACAGTAAGAATACTGGAGTATCACAGATATGAACATAAAACTAGCATGTAAAACTAAAATATTTTAATTGAAGAAGAAAATACAATATAAAACACGGGCTATCTATCGCCAACAACTGAAGGTAGATCACCTTACCAGGAACCATGGGGACTTACATTACTTTTGCTACATGCATGGGCCCTAGCTGGATATCCACCATCCCTTAGCCGCTGGCGATGGTAGGAAGATTTTGCCGAAAGTTAAACTAACAAAAGTACTACGACTAAAAAGTATGGTTGAGCGAAATTGACTTGGAAAGGAGGACAATAATTTTACGATACTTTAACCCCCTTTGAGGATACAACCACTAACAATCGCAGTTGCTAATTCATACTAGCACGTTTAAAATACCATGCATCTATTTACAAAACATATTATTCATAAAAATTATATTTTTAAGTGATAATTAACCTTGTAAAAAAATCCTTAATTGTTTTGACATTAAAATATGTATACCTTGTGATGGAAAAATCATTGCAGTCGGCACAAATTTAACCTTGTTGAAACTAAAGTCCTTACTTCATTCCCATGGGGTTTCTTCAACGGCCATGAGCTGGTGCACCACTACCAACTTCTACAATCTAGGTTTAACCAAATATTTAGCACATTCATAGCTAAGCCAGGCGTCAATCAGAACGATGGCAACAGGTTAAATAGCACAATAATTCGAATGGCCCATTCCATTCATAATGGATAGCAGTTAATAATAGATATGAAATATTTGTAAGCATACTATTTCATCTTTATGCTTATAAAACTCCAGTCCAGCCAATGCGACGTTGGTATTAAAATACTTATTGACAAATCCGAAACGAAATCTACATGCTTTATTGCGCTCAGTTACTAATTATACTCAGTTACTACTGATGCTGGAAGCATACGTTAAAATATTCAAAGACTGTCCTTTTGCAATCTCTTTTCCATTAACTCATATTTAAAAGAAGCAGGCCAAGATATGTATCGTAGGAGAAACTGAGATGAATCACAAAATTGTTCCTGAAATGGACCGTTTTCGTGAATTGAAAACGGGATGTCTAACTGTGACTGACAAAGAAATAAAGACAAAACAATAATTCAAGAAAACATCGAAACATCTAACATAGTTGGACTTGATATTTCAGAGCAATCTTAAATTTCTTAGAGTCAAAACAGAACAGAACTATTTCTGTTAGTCCATTTGTCGCCATGTGAGGTTCTTACTCTTAAGGACCGTTCATAATTTATCGCTGTGGGAATGTGGGGGTGTGATGATGAGTTTTATGCAGAAGCAAGTACAAATGTGATTGATCTCCTCTAACATCTATGTACAAAGTGTCATGTACAAAATTGATTATCCCCCATACCTCCCTTGAACAAAATGCTCCCCCCTTTAAATCACCATCAGCTCTTCTAGACATAAACTATCAACGGTTCCTCAAATCAGAAAATATTTTGCTGCAATAAGATATGGGATGGGCTAATAAAAAATTTAGAATGCACTAGACATGCGTAATATTTGATATATGATTCCAAAGCCAAATTAAGTTGTATTCCTGCTTCAGGTGTGTCAGCGGTCGCCTACAAGTCCAGTTGAAAGGAACGTCATCTTGGGGTACTGTCTGTGGCAGGACCTGGACTTCGGCGGAAACGGAAGTTGTCTGTGGCATGATGGGATACCCGTATGTATTCAGGTTCCTCAAAACACACCTTGCTTGATACACAAGGCACAGTAGTCTTTTGACACTGATTCTTCACGTTTTATACAATGGGGGATTTTTTAAACTTGCAAACCACTATGCGGCACTGATCGAGTCGTACCGCCGAGTTTCTCTTTCCAGAGTTGCATCCCCTGAATGAGTGAATATAGCATCTGCAGATCTTCACATGTGTGTCCACATCTCCCGAAGATATGAAGTTATTGATAGACGTTCAAATGTGATTGATCTGGATATTGAAATACACCTACTAGAATCATCCAGCTGAAAATGACATCGATTCGCATGTTTTCTCAAAATATTTCATACGAAAGCAATATAGGTGGCATCTGATGTGTGGATATATTTGCTGAGGTATAAGTGCGTATCTACTGACTGCGAAACCTCGGTCATAACAATTGAACTTCTCTACTCATTTCTTGATTTGGTTTGAATTCTTAAGTCAGTGTGATGCACGGTTATAATAGCTTTACTATCTATGATAACTGAAAATGAGAATCAGTGCTTTCTGTCGGCATAAGTAGAGGAGGTCACCACTGCGTTACATAAACCGATCATCGTATGGCTTTAGTATTAGCACGCGTTCCGGTCCCAAAGCGATGTTGGTCATGGATACAATACTATGAAGAACATGTACGGTCCTCTTTCAAATACTACAATCATGTTTTTTCAATTGTATGTGACAATAAAATACAATACCTCGTTTGTGTCCATATTTTACAGATATGGCGAATATTCGATGAGAGGTGGAGGTGTCCAACCCATTCATCTCGGGGACGTCACTTGTTTAACAGGGGCGACAACCCTGAATGAATGTCGACTGTCATCCATTGCAAACTGTTCTCATGACAATGACGTCTGGCTGACATGTTGTAAGAGTAGGGTCACATCTCCAGGTACAATGTTCATATCGGTTATCAACAAAATACACACAAAATTCTGTTTGAGCTAAGTTTTCTTAAAGAAATTATGTTCAGGCGAATTAATAGTCGAATTAGCAATTGTAGATTACGTTTTCTCCACGTTAAAAGAGACATATTTTACCAATGACACAAATTGCATCTGCTGCACTGGAAATTAAACGTTTTACCACATGATTTCAGTTATGAACGCCTCCTAAATGCAAACTTCAAAGTAAGTAACTGAATTTGATTTCTGCGAAGTGTGTTGCAGTTACTAATGTTGATACTGACACGGCGCCTGGTATTAGTTGTAGTTGAGACGGTGCCGACGACCACAACACCTGTCCCCCTATCAACAACAGGTAAACATTGTATTATTATGGCGGTGGAATAAAACACGTTTATCAATTATATAAACGTGTTTTATCAAAAGCGTGAAATTGATAATCTTGTTTTTTTATGAATATCAAGTATATAAGGCACTGATACGTTAGATCATTTAACCAGACATTGCTACATTACGACAGTGAAGATTTCCGTGGATAAATGGGAATAGAGGAGCATTCATGTGTTAGGACGGTTCATAAAGATGTGAAGAATGTGTGAAAATCTTGAAAATGTTGTCATGTGCTCTTTCCATACTCATTCTATATATAAATTAGAGAACATAACCTTTTTTGTCTCTTTAATGACATACAATTTATATATGCTCAATGCCACGTTTATTTTCTTCATCAAAGCAGCAGTAAGTCCAACTCACTCACTCACTCCTCTTTTTCAACAGCAGGACCGATTGACAAGTGCAAGGACACAGTGATCTCTGTAGCCGCTGTAGGCGGTGCCCTCCTTCTCACAACCACCGGCCTGGCAAGTTAGTAATGGCATACACAGCTGATTATTTACGGCCCTTAGCAAAATTATCAGGGATTTATTTGCTTTCGCGCTGTCAGCTTAGTGGTATTCAAGGATAAGTGGAACCAACTCACAAAACCCGTTTCAGTGGGAGGAGCACATTACTTGGTCAAACCTATTCGGTTTGTTACAGAAGGAGAATGTGTACACTTGTTGTGCTGTTATCCATCGTACTTGTTGCGGATCGCCATCTTGGCCTTTCGTCACAATAATGAACCTCATGCATGCCATACAGGGTTAATTGTCTGCTCACACCCCAACTTATCCTGATTTACCAGTAGATCTTGGGATTTTAAGTATTCATAAGTGTGAGGAGTACTGACGACAGTCATCTTCCTTATCTAGGCACTATACCCCTGATTTTGGATGAAAATGTATTTCTCTCCATCTATCGAATCCTATTTTGTTACACGTAAACATCAAAGACCGATTTTGTTCGTATGGAGTTTAAATCTGATGCAATAACAAGACTGATAAAAGTGGGGTTGTTTTTATGACGTGTTAACTCGGAATTCGTAAACCGGTGAATGAACAGTTGTTAGATATTACATAATGTAAAAGGTCATTTGAAGTCAAATGTAATCTTATGTTTCAGGCATCTTGCTACGTGAAAAATGCAGCGCATGCAGTTCGTGTGGTTCCTGTGAAGGTATTGCCATATTTCTATATCGGTGTAGCAAAGATACAATGGGTCACACTCCTTAACATACGTTATTCCAACGCTGAAATTCCAATTCTGATGCAAACAGACTAAATGCAAACAGAGCTAGAGGAGAAGGGCCGGTAGGTTTGATCCCAGTCTCAGACATACCAAAATGTGGTACTTGTTGTTCTTCCAGGCACGAGGCATGAATGGGTTAAACTGAAACATCAGGGTTGAATTGCGGCATGGTGTCAAGATGGTCTCACACGTTAAAACCGGTGTTAGTGCGGAGTCGAACAGGCAATTAAACGTGTGTGAATGTACAACGTTTATTCAAAACCTCATTCAAAACCCCATTTCACTATTTTGCATTGTATAAGATACAAACTCAAGGTAATAATAAATTTCGTATCACAAATGCTGGATGTATTTTCATAGCTAGATGATGTTGAAATTGATGGTCCTTGTAAGATATTAAACAAGCACAAACTTGAAGCATTATGTGCTCTAGATACCACTCAAACATGCACTTATTTCTTACATCTCGTGCACATGCCAGCATTTACGCATGTGATTATCATTAAGCATTTAAATGAATTTATTCACTACTTGCAAATCGGCCACGATAACACCTTCGTACATTCAGATCAAATGATACATGCATCTATTTTGAATTAATTTGTTTTGTAGGTTTGTCAGAGAACTGATACAGTTGACAAAAGCAGCTAAACTTTGGTTTATGGTCAACTATTAGCGGATTGCACTCAGTGGTTTCAAAGGGGCATAACTGCTTGGCAGTGATATGTTTTTCAATAAAGTATGTCACCTGCTTGCGTACCATGTAAGCAGCTTTTCTCAGAGAGCAGATGGTCTACAAACAGTATGAATTACCTTGGCATTTGTTTGCTAGTACGTATGGCAAGTCGGTTTCACATTTATTAAGACATTTGATATTTTCAAATGTTTTAAAGATATCTGTATTTTTTTAAAGACAACAATAATGTTTTAAATATATCTGTAAATAATTGAAGTTATCAGATAAATTTCTGATAACCAAAAATAATTACTGATGTCTTAAATCCTTATTGGGATATCAATAGTGTACATAAGTGTAATAGAAAAATTTAAGATATCTTCAATTCACACTATCTTGAAATAATTTATACATATCCACAAATGCATTACAGATATCTTTAACGCATTTAGAAATATCTTTAATTCAATTAGCGATATTTTTAATTCAGTTAGATATGTCTTCAATTCTGAACGTTACTGATATCAAAAATCATATTAAAAATACCAGTAATGATTTTCAAGATAATTTTGAATCAATTATTAATATCAATAATATACTACCCATTAAAAGTTTACACATTAGTGTAAATATAGCCATTTACTTCAGTCAACTGTTCTTAACTAGACTTTGCAAAATATTCCATACTGTGTAAAGGTACTGTTTACACATGATCTGAAGTATTGTAAAACAAATTCGTAATGTTGAAAAGACTTGTCATGTGTTCAATAAATGATAAAAATCAGTGAAAACTTTACACCAAAACGCAGCTGTTTACACGGACTATATTTGCATATGGTTTTCAGCCATTTGATGCATGCTCCTCATGCAATTCATCTGCGCAAGGTTGCAGTTGGTTCCCCAAAGTTAGTGGAGAAATTCATCCTCGATGTAACCATATATATATTCACAACGTATAGTGAGTTTTTTAAGTGAGTCTAAGCTTTTGATGGGGAGTATACAAGTAACAGGAGAGAACGGCAAAAATATCTCCAGTTCAATTCAAGATATGAGCAATTCTTTTCAAGATATCATTAATATGCTTCATGGTTTCCTTAATTCATTTAGCAATATCATGCATTTTATTGCAGATATCTATAATTTTCTCTTTTCGAGATATCTTTAATTCATTTCAAGATGTCTTCAATTCTAAATATCTCAATTTTTATTCAAGATATCCTTAAAACAATCTTAGATATCCGAAATTTCTCAATATGGTATCTCTATTTGAGATATCTTCAATTCATTTCAAGATATTTCAGTTCACTATTCACCATTCATTCTCTTTTTGCATTCAAGATATCTTTAAAACAATAAAATATATCAGTGTTACTTCATAAATTTGAAAACAACGTGCCATAAGTAAGCGCTTTGTGTTTGATGTAATGAAAGTATCAGCAGAAGTTTTGTATATTCAGTTATGTTATTATTCCACGTGCTTTCGGAATTATTTGCTGCATTCACAACACGCTGTTTTGTATGAGTTCTGAAAATAGAATTTAACAAGTTTTTTTTAGGACTTTCGAACTCATTAATCCAACAGTAAAAACGGCTATTTACAGAAATATTGGTCATGTAAGTTGACATTATCCATCTCTGCATATAGGTATGAATGTAGAATTTTTTAAAAATGTATCTTGACTAATGAAGGTGAATCTGTAGTGGTAGCATTATACGGAACTCTAGAATTACTTATTTCTCTATTCATTGCAGTAAGTCTATAGCGAGGAAACTTATTTTTAATTGATTTTCCACCCCAATCAGCTAGGAACCACACTCATGGGAATAAAAATTGACGTACAAAAGAAATTACTCAGCTGGTACTTTGTTACTTTCTCACAAACATCCAAAATAGTTCTATATCAGTGGCGCTTCGGTAACACAACTATAATGTTTGTGAATTGTACGTCATGACCAAAGCAATTTTCAAAATATACTAGCCACATAAAGAAACTGTGCATTGTCAAAATATTATCCCAGTTGATAAGTACGATAACAATGTCAAAGGTACATATAAATTTTAATGTAGGGATCATGAGACCATAACACTTCGGGAGAATTTCAATTGAAAAGTCAATCACAATGACGTCACGAGTCCACGAGCGGGACAGGGGTTAAACGACCATGGCACAAGCTCAATAACGGGTCCGTCCACCATCGGCATTGAGAACAGCAGTGCATCGACGACGCATAGAGCCTATCAAACGTGC
>VKKT01001198.1:79734-90324 GCA_008038995.1 Haliotis laevigata
TAGTTGCTCACAGTATAAACTGTATATTTTGTGATCTATTTATGCTACTTGTTACATACTGGTTACATACTTGCTACATACTGGAACCATACTGGTTCCTGAAATAAAGCAAATTGTGCTGTTGAAAATGTCTTATTTTGTTCATTACACAACCTGTCCCTCAACGGGACGATTCCAAGCAATTTCCAGGAAAAAGGCGACTTCACGCCTTGTGTTCTTGCGCTCCAAAKAGTGCGGTTTTAAAACGCTTATCTGTCGTGCTAGAATGAAGATAAAGCTACTCTGTTTTCAATTTTGCGGACCTTTATCGTTGATTTAAGAACGCTAAATGTTCAATTTAAAAACGCGTGAAAGTTGTTAAATTGAACATTTAGCGGTCTTAAATCAACGATAAATGACCGCAAATTTGAAAACAGAGTAGCTTTATCTTCTAAGCATGTCCTATTAAGTATTCTCAGTCCGACCCAGCACTACGTTGCCATGCGACGGCGGCCTGTAAATATAACAGATTATGAAATTAAATAATCAATGTATTAGAAAATACATTTTGCAATTTTGAATTACGACTGTTGAAGTGCAGACGTATATATACATGTGTAGCAACAGGTCTGTTAAACAACAAAGTGGAAGTCAGTTTTATTGTCTCGGACCAATCTCTATAGTTGACATGGATAAAATGCTTCTGAACATAAAGTGAAACCTGGGGGAGTTAAGTCCACCAGCAGAAACATCCACCCAGTTCAAGTAAATATGATAATTCAGTGGGGAAGTATACCCACTCCTGACTATCCTCGTAAAGAGAGTCCATTTGGCGCAAAAAAAGTAAAATAGCTGTGACAATTATATGCAAAGACAACAGAAAATAAGCATACTGTACTTCCTGGAAGAATGGCAATGTACTGCAATAACATGATTTTAGTTTTCCTCTCTTTGTATAATAGTATTTCACAGACAGACAAACCCAAATCCTTGTGAGATCGACCTTGTCCCACCATAAGAATCTGGATGATTATTTTTTCAAAAGATTGGTTGGCGTGTCACTGTCAGGTTAGACATGCTCATTGCTGGAAAGGGCGCTCTCTGGATCTGAAGCTGCTGGAGATGACAATGGCACGATGTTTCTGAAGGAACAGCAGTCCACACCACTGACGTTTGTTGCCAGTTTACCGACCATTACGGTGCATGTTTTTTTCCAGAATGTAGATGAACTGACTGTAGGCGATGTCTCGTTTGAATCGTACTACAATAATATGATGAGAGTTCGCAGAAGTTTGTATTTGCTGTTTCCTGTCTATTTCGAAAAACCTGCTTCCTGATCCATGGATCAGTCGTTGACTTTGTGTTTGGTGGCACCCATTACATAGTCTACTAGTAACAGACTGTGAAACACTGAACGTATTTACAACTGGGCACGTCTGCCAGTGCCCATCAAGCCAATAGTAGAGGCTCCAGGCGCTGTAGAGATAATACACAAATGTATTATAAGCAAAATCAATGAGATTGACAAACATATGGACCCACAGAGTATTTTCAACAAACTATAGGATACATTTCGGCGTAAGTTTTACACACATTCATGTTCTTCCTTGAAATGTCAAGTATCGGAAGATACCTACTTTCAGATTAATGTATACATGATATCTGTTAATGCCACCAAAAGTCAAGATATTACATGTGTATAGAAACTAAATCAAGATATCAACTGTTATAAGTACTTAATAGATGAATATCAGTTTTATGCTGAAACACAGACACAAACTGTGTCACTATATATTTAGTTTTGAGCAAGCAAGCAAGAATGGTTGTCGATGGACAGTAACTGATATACTCTGTAGCCTGTAGTAGGTAGATATTACCTCTGGATGCCAGAGGGGCATATACACTCCTCCAAAATAGAAAGGCGTGGGTGATTTTGAGAATATAGGACACATGTAGCTGCGGCTAAAGAATACAAATATACTAATTCTTACCCAAACGTAATATTTGTGTGACTGTAAAGAGCTTCTGCGCGAAACGCGGCACCTGTTTTCCCTTGTTTAAGGAGTGTTTGAAGAAATATTCGCCAAAACGTGACCAAGAAGACATGCAAAGCAAAATGCATGTGTAAGTAAGCGGAAAAGCATGTGGTATTGATCACTATAAAAAGACAAACGTCATTCGTGTCATTCGTATTTGCCTGGAAAAGAGGAAATCATCATGCCACGAGGGTCGCCAATCGAAACATCGCCATAAGCCGCCTTGCAGCCGGGGAGTCGGAGTCTGCAGTTGCCCGACATTTCAACGTTCATCCGAGCTCCATATCTCTCCTTTAGGATCGTTTCGTGCAGACCAATTCCGCCCAAGATCAACCACCCAAGCCCAGGACCGCTACATCCGGGCTGCTTACTTGCACAACGTATCCCTGGTTTGAGAAGGATTTCCCACCAAACTGTCAGGAATCGATTGCGTGAAGTGGGGATTTGACCAAGAAGGCCAGTTGTCCCCACTGTCTTGAGAGACTTCCATCAGTGCTCTCGCTTGCATTGGTTTCATAGAGTTCGGAACTGAAACTGGGGGCGAGTCTGGTTCAGTGATGAATCACAATTTCTTCTTCACTGGCGTGATGGAAGACAGTGTGTTTACCGTCGGAAAGGCTTTGCATTGACAGGTCGACAGATTCGATGGTGTCGGGTGCGATATCCAGCACACAAAGATCTGAGCTAGTGATGGTCCAGGGGAAATTGACAGCAACTCGGTACATCAACGCAGTCATTGCACGTCACATGCTTCTGATTATTGACCGACAGAGGGAGTAGTTCCAGTATGAGAACTCTACTTCACATACAGCACGCGTCACGGTGTCTTGCCATGGCCTTTCCGATCACCAGATCTAAACCCGCTACAACACCTATGGGATGAACTCGATCGACAACTGGTCTTCGTATTGTAGGAAGACTAGGGAAGAATTCCACTATAGAGACTTCATCAACTTATCCAGTCTGTGCCAAGACGGTGCCGAACAGTAATTGCTGCAATTGGTGGCCATACAAAGAAATGACTTTCACGCTATCTTGTTGACTCAACTAAAAAGAAACAGGCTAATAAATTATGCTGTTGTGTTGAAATCCTTTCCTATAGACGGGTGATTTTTCACCTTTTTACCATTAAGATTACATAAAAAAAATGGCTCTTAAACTAACGCAGTATATTCTACAAAAAATGGCTTATACGTTTCTTGTTTGAGTGTATGTACCTCCTCTTCAACCTTTCGAATAAATTCAATTATACTTCACAGTTTGGAATTCTGCGGGGAATTTCAGTTCCTTTATATCCTCCACTATCATCTTAGGCAATGGAAGTACTGAAAATGGCCTCTGAAGACTGAGTACATCGTAAATGTCTTCATTTTTCACACCATATAATTTCGCGAATCACGGCATTATTTCGTGTCATAGTGTTATTGCTTTTCGGATGCTTAAGAACGAATGTTGCCTTACTCATCATATGGAAATTTGAATATAATAACTAGATCAATAACTGACAAAGCTCTTGGGCCAATTCTGAAGGACAAACATGTGCACACAAACATATATATATATATATAAGGAATTGTTTTGCTCATGGAACGTGGAACATGCTACCCACTTATATAGCAGCATCTCTACCTGGCCGTTCAAGTGTATAAAACTTGAATATGTAGCTCGTTTCAACCATACACCTTAACATGGGGAGGAGAAACCTATAATATCCTATTTGAGATCTGGATTCCTGGACAGAGGTGGAGTTGATACCGCCTATGGACGTAGGAAATCATTCACGGCACGTGTACGGTATGGCCTAGCACTGTCGTCCATGAACACTGGTCAGGTATTGAGAGGAGGGTCATCTACTTGTGGTACAAAAACCCTGTCTGGGATATCACAGTGTATGAAATAAGGTAGCATTCTGAAGTTACCAGCCCAGATGTCTGGCTGGGGTTTTGGCTTATTTCATACACTGGATATCAGCGATGTACGCTTTCTTTCCATACATTTTTTACTGATCGTCAGTTACAAGGTCAGGTTTCCAGTCAATTGCAATTGAGAGCCCTCCCCCTCCCACACACGCACTGTGAATGCGCCCGGCAAACGATGAAAGCTCGTCCATCAGTCATGAACAAAAGAAATCGACCTTCCCCTCGACCTCGAATTCCACTGACATAGAACTTCACACCAAGCTAAGCAAGCTGCTTCTGTTCTGGGAATAATCACGACGTCGCCGTGCACGCTCACACACCCACCCTACATACGTCTCTCTCCCTCTACCTCTCTGAGAAGGGCTGTACCCTCCCTAGGAACTGTCACTCATGGTCGACTTTAACGCCGACGCTCCTAAACGACATTTTTTGTTGTGGTTTTTTTCTGGCCCATCGGTTTATAGTGCATGACAACCAACGTCTCCTTTGCAGTGACCCTCAACGGCATTCCGGCATTTCACGAGCCACCTTGTCACTTAAGGAGACCCCACATTTGCTTATCATCAACAACGAAATCAATCTGATTTGTCAAGTTATTTAACTTTAGGAACAGTTTACGGAAAATTGAATTTTGCTTAATGACGGGTACACGTGTCCATGCAGCACGTGCATATCTAAAATCAATTCAAGCAGCACCCAAAACGTCAATGCTCATAAAACAACCAGAACTATGATATGAATGTAAATGACTCTTATGTGGGTTGAAAGTGATGGGTGTTGCGATACGTTTGTTTTCATTTCTATACATATATGTATGGTGTTACAGTCGTAGATTCGGTCAGTGCCAAGCAAACGCAATCTCTCGCGCAACGTTTTCTTTTTAGCTCATGAAAATGTGCATGCCGAGTGGGTTTCCACGTGTTTCACGTTTAAGGATATACACCACACATTATAATCTCAGCTGATTCTGTTTTGTTACTGTTCCAGTCATACGGAAACCCCTACTTCATCGATGCCACCTTTATCTACGTCACCAACAAGACATCCTCCAGAACAACTAGAGGCCACGGGTAAGTGGGAATAGCAGATCAAAACTTCAAGGGCCCCGACCACTGTTCCTTGAACTTGTATTCTCAGTACAGTTTGTTACTTGGCAGGTGGTATCTGTTTGACCACCAGCTTGAAGTGGTGCTGAAACCTCCTCTTAAATGGGGGCGGTGGAGTTAAAGCGTTCGCTCGTCACGCCGAAGACCCGGGTTCTATTCCTCACATGGGTACAATGTGTGAAGCCCGATTCTGGTGTTCCCCCGTCGTGATATTGCTGGAATATTGCTACAAGCGGCGTAAAACCATACTCACTCACTCCCGCCGCCATATAGCTGGAATATTGCTGAGTGCGGAGTAAAACTAAATTCGCGCACTCACTCCTCTGAAATGTTTCATTGTACGAATGTGTTCATTCTACACTTATCAGAAGGGATATATATTTACATGTCAAAACAGTTAAGGATCCTTTTTATAATGTTAATTATCATTTAACAATTTGAATTTAAACTTACTATGATTTAATAATTTGAATTTAAACTTACTAACTTTTTAAGCGCAGTATATATGTTGTTTAAATTTATGGCTAGATTGTCTAACATTGCTAATAGCTGAAGGGATAGTGTAAATCCAGCTAGGATCCATGCAGGAAGCAAATGTACTGTAAGTGCCCATGGTCCCTGGTATGGTGATCTGCCAGCTGTTGGCAATCTATAGCCTGTTTTTATATTGTATTGTCTTTCATAGTTAAGATATTTAGATTTTCATACTAGTTTTAAAATTATAACTGTGCTATTCTAGGTATTTTTTTCTCCTTCGCTGTCAGGTTTTTATAATTTACCTTTACTGATTGTGAAATTAAAACTTGTTTTAGTGATGATATGGCTGAAATACTGCCGATGTGACTTAAAATATTACCTCACTCATTCCACACGTAATCCCAGTCTACTAATACTGCAGTTTCCTGACATCACTTAAGACAGCGTGCGTTGCAATTACATCTTGTTCAGTTTCAGAACGGAAGATTTCAATATCCAACTCAGACACATGCGATGAAGAAGAGCCCCATCACTGTGAGTAGAACTTTGTGAAATATTCAAAATCTTTGCTTTTCATTTCTGCCCATTCATACCTGCGTGAGGCAATTAAGGAAAGATACACTTGTATGGATAACACCTCCATCCCGTCAGAATTTGAAGATCCAATCAAGCAGTGGACAGTTTTCTGTAGAATACAATCATCTTATCTGACGGTCAAAAGAAATGTTTAGCGGCTCACAGAAAATGATCCGTCATTCCTCTTGGAGGGCCTGAATGTAGCTCTTATCGGTTGGCAGAAAGATGATCCGAAAGTTCTAGTGCATGGGTGGCTCTGTATGGGTGGCTCGCGGTAGTTCTGTAATGGTTTGGTATTACACAGGCCTTCCTTACCATTTATATTTCTTGACGTGTGGCTGCGGCATCCAAAGCGACATCTGTTTTACATGTGACATGGACGTGTATCACTTTCTGCATAGAGCATTGTCGTGTTTGGACGATTTCTTTTGGATTGATTTAGTTTAAATTTAACTATTTAATTTGTGTCATTTCGTTGGTAAATTGCCTTGGTAAAGTTTCTTTTGATTGTCATTTTTTTAAATTAGTATCCAGCTTGCTTGACCTTTCAATACTCACTGTCTACCTGTCACAACATTTGCCACTGTGGGTTGCAACTACAACTGATTGCACTTCGTTTGACAACCAAAGAATTAAGCACCTGCATATGCTGCTTGAAACTAGGTCAATTCAACATCGTGTTGTAAACACCTTTGGTGACAGCTGGGCGGTCACCACTTCGTGACGCCACTGGCCTTACCAAGAACAAGGTTACAGTACTTTTCAGTGATGAATCGTGGCCAGACTTCATAAGCATGAACGATATCGCACGACCTCATTGTGACAGAGTCGTTGATTCCACAGTTAGTATAGGGAATTGTGAGAAAAAGACGTATAGGTGCACCTTGCTTAGAAGCTTCCATACGGGTTAATTCTGCTACCAGCCTAGTAAAAATGAGTGTTTGCCCAAAAACTTCGACAAGACCACTTTCGGCGGCTCCCAACGCAGTGCACTCCCAATTAGAGCTATGTGGGTGCATGGATATAGAAACATGCCAGGAACCAAGTTCTTGCACGAAGCCTATACCGAGATCCGATCGGGTCGTTTGTCCCTTCGGGAAGCGAAGAGGAAGTACCACATATCGCAAGCCCGATACACGCGAATCCGAGGTGGTATAGACAAGCCCCAGACGACGACATGGCCGATGTCTTCGAGGGTCTGCTGGAGAAGTGTCGCCCCTTGTTGCTTTCCGTCCGAGAGAAACAAATCCTGGAGCAATCGGGGCACACCTACGAGCGCTACCAGATACCCCACCAGTTTCTCGAACTCTATTTGCTGTGTTTTCGCTCACTAGTAGAAGCCGGCAAAATAGTCGATTTCGTCTACATCTACCCACCCCACCAATTTCGACCCTCNGCGGGCAAACTCCGAATCATTCTCGCCAACGACTGCTATCCGAGGCCCAAGGACAGACACAACCGATGCACCGACTGCCTTGCCACTCTATCGGAATTGCCTGCTCTCTTCGGCCCCGACAACTCTACCTGCAAGTGTGGTGGCATCGACTACTGCGCCGACAGCAAGAAATGCGTTCTCTGGGAAAAGAAAGCGATTGACTACACACCCCAGGAGCGACTCCCACTCGAGGTTCCAGAAGAGATCGTGGTCGACAGCTGTTTCGCGAATGTAGAGAACCTGTACGACAACGCCTGCGCTTTCTGGAGCATACGGTACACACTCCTCGCCAGCAAATTGGTGGACCATTGTCCGTGCAAGGAGAAAGAGTCTTGTATCTTCCGGCAGCTATCTGGGAAAGCAGAGGTACCACAGGGAAGGAGCAATATTTGGCATACACCATTGCCCAACTATGGCTGGTCCAAGGATATGGAAGTGGCACGCTCTCCGTGCAGCGAACACCGAAAAGCCGTGGACGTCCCAGAAGGAGTCTACACGTGCAAGTTTGCTATAGCATGATACAAAGGGAAGAACCAACTGTTGCTGCTACTCGATTCCCCGACTGGGGAAATGATTCCAGTCTACCGCTACAAGATACGAGAAACGATTCGGGCCACCGGTGGAATAGAACGCCTACGGTTGGTGCCGGAACCATTTCTGTGCACGCTCTGCAAAATCTGCTGCTCGCCAATATCGAAAGAGATAGACGATAGAGAAGTTGAGTTGCTGCTTCCAGACCTTGGGCGAGAATAGGTTTTATGGGTCCTTTCAGACATCACAGGGAGTTGTCGTCGTCTGGGGCTTTTCTATACCACCTCAGATTCGCATGTATCGGGCTTGCAATATGTGGTACTTCCTCTTCGCTTCCCGAAGGGACAAACGACCCGATCGGATCTCGGTATAGGCTTCGCGATCGGATCTCGGTATAGGCTTCAGATGTTTTCTTATCCAGTATCTGACGTCACCAGTGGGTGTGCCACCACTTGGGGGTGTGGGTGTGACCCCTGTCAGCGACATGACCAGGGTTGATATGATGAAGCCCAATGCAGTAAGAATGCTGGTGAYAGTAATCSCTTGCTCTCGGAAGAGGATTCGGATCCTGTTGGCCAACGTGGTGTCTTCATTCAGGACTCGATAGATGGTTTCCCACACACGGCTGATCTGGGATCGAAGCTGTTCCCGGTTCGAGGAAGCGGATTCCATCCGAGTACGTCTCTCATCTTGCAAGTTGCGCAATCGTTTTTCGATGATGGTCTTCAGAGACTCGTCTTCCATTTCGGTGAGTGATCCCCATCATCGAGCGCACCAGCGCCAAAATCGTCCATCAAGGTGTCCTCATGGCCGCCTTCAGCCATTATTTATATTAAACTTTTATATTTTATCTATATAACAATGTATGGTAGGAAACTAGATCCTTTCTGAAGATCAAGAGAGCCTCTAGGCGTCAGAGCAGTGCGCCAGTCGGTGACCATCACCAACAATCCCAACAAGATAGACCAGAACCAAACGCTGCTGGTTAGATTCCCCTTCCTGGGTGAGAATGACCTCATCGTACCAGGCAGAGTTCGACTGATGTTCAACCTCACGTTGACCTCCGACAATGACAAACGTGAGCTCGTGTTAACATAGGTCGGGCCATCATCAAGAAAATCACCTGAGGTGCTGAGCATCGACGACAGCGACGTGTTTCACTGCTATGGGGACCTCTGGAAAAGCGAGGGAGAACGCGTCAATGACATGTACCAAGGTATCAGCAAATCGACTCGGTTGCGCGTGGGGTACGGCTTCAAGCAAGACCAGCTAGACAAGATCTCAGAGGGTGAAAAGGCCATCACCAAAGCGTACGGGAACAGGTTCGCATGCCGCTCTACTTCGAGTTGCTCACAGGGCACGTGCCGAATTGCCAGGCCGCGCTGGACGATAGGCTCGAATACGAGCTCACGTTTAACGACTACATCAAAGTCGTGCATACTCCGAATGGTGATGAGGCCAGTTACGCCATTGACAACATCTCTTGAGTTCGACATGGTCACTAGCCCGGAGCTGGCCAGGCAGGTTCAAAACTAGTACTCGGGGAAGGTGGCCATAATGTACGACCGCATACTGATGCATAGAGCGATCATACAGGATAAGAGCGACACGCTGTGGAACATCAACCTAAACATGCCGGCGCGATCGATGAAAGGTATCCTGATCGTCCCCGTGGAGGATTATGAGCCGTTCCGAAGGGACAGCGAGAAGTTTTTCAAGCCCGCAATTGAAAAGGTGGAAGTGACCATCGAGGGCGTGCGCAACCAGCTGTTCAGCGCCGGTATGAGGGCACACCAGCAGTGGGACGAGATAACGAAACTACTACCGACTTGGCACCAACACGCCATCAAGGACCTTGACCTATCCTCCGTGCAGATCGATGAATACCTGACCACCAAGTATGAGCTATGGTTGGACATGCGATCCACAGACGATGATCAATTGCACGGCAGCGGTTGTCGCATCGACAACAGCAGCGAGGGGATAACAATCCAGATTACCAAGAAGGCTCAACCCGCGGGCAAGTTGAAATTATATATGTATATTGACGCGCAACTTAATATAGAGAATGGGAGATTCGTGCGAGGCATCTATTGATTTGCCTGACGGCAAGCCATCTATTTATCTACTACACGACCCGCACTGCGCCATAGTGTGCGGGCAGACTGGCTGTGGGAAGACCGTTTTCATGCTGAATATGCTGGAGAGGTACTACCGGGATGTGTTTGATAACATCGTAATCATGTGCCCTACTCTGCACATGAATAGAACGTACACGGAAAGACCTTGGGTGATGATGGACCCGGACGTACACAGAGTCGACCCGGGAACATGTCTGCAGGACTGGTTGAAGGCTTATCATGGAAAATTTAAAGGGGAGTCGACGCTGTTCATACTGGATGACTGCAGCGCTAATCGAGAGATAACCAAAATGAGAGACATGCTATCGTACCTGGCCTTCTCCGGCCAGCACGCAAAGCACAGCGTCTGGGTGCTGACGCAGAAGTTCAACTCAGTGTTGAAAGACCTCA